>VXBP01004866.1:494956-598485 GCA_013400115.1 Rhinopomastus cyanomelas | reverse complement strand
CCGCTCCGCCTGGCGCCGCCGCCGCCGTCTTGGTGATGGGCACGCGCGGCGTTCGCTGCCCTAACGATCACGTCCGCGACGGCTCGGGGAAGGGGGATGTGACGTTAGAGGCGCTGCGTGACGTCACGAGCAGCTCATGGCAGGTGCGCGGTGGCAGCATAGCTCGAGACCCCTCGCAGCCACCCAGGGAGCCACCCAGGCCCTTCCCTGCTGCCACCCCTCAGAGCCACTTGGGTTGGAAAAGGCCTTTAAGACGATCAACACCAGCCGCTCCCCAAGCACAGCCTGGGCAGCACTAACCAGGCCCTTCCCTCCCTCCCTGCCTTCCACCACTGTTCCCTGCCAGGCACCAGCACAAACCCCATTGCCACTGCAGGAGCCCCCACTGCCTCTGTGCCCACAGACTCTGGGTCCAGAGCACAGCACCAGGGTTGGGGGTTGCATAGGACCAGGATGCAGCCCAGCAGATGCCTCTGTGGCCCACACCACTTCTCACTCCACAAGCATCTCAAACGAGGTACCAGTGGAAGCCTTCCCCACCCTGAGAAGGACCATTGGCTGGTCCCACTGATGCTTGGCACAAGGTGCCCTTGCCCCAACTTTACCTGAGATGTTTGGTTAGTTCTTTGCCTTGCGGCACTCCAGGAACCTGCATGAGAACCAAGACTGAGGGGAAAGGAGCTGCCAAGTGACAGCAGCACTTCCCACAAAGACTGAAGCACTGAGAGGGTTTAAAGCTGGCATCAAAGTGGGGACAAGAACAAAGAACACGGCAGCACTCAGAAGCTGCATGGTGACAACTGAAGGCCAGGCTCAGCAGGAAATGAAAGCAAAACATAAGCTGCAGAATAACTTACCCTGGGTGTAGGGCCTGAAGCTGCTCAAGAGGATGGAAGCCAACTTCCTTCCTGTAAACTGGAGGTGTTAATGAGTTGTCACAGTGATCGTGTTACTCCTCAAGAAGCCAAAGTGTTGTGAACAGGGTGTTTCTTCATGGATAGTGTGCATATTTCATCAGAACACCAGTTCTGAGGGGAGCAGGACTGGAACTTCACTGCAGCTTAAGCAAGGTGCTAATTGCTCCGGTGATGAACCAAGAGCACAGCAATGCTTGTTTTGGGCTTCATTCAGAGTGAGTTGCTCATGCAGCATCAGAGAGCCCGAACATCTCCATAGCAGTGGCTGGAGCTCTGCAACTCACGGGACCAAACGTGTCAGATAGTTGCTTTATTGAAACAAATTTCTCAGAGCAGATACCTTGTCTGACAACTTCATGCTATCCCCCCCCATGGACAAAGGGAGAAGCCAGAGGAAGGAACTGGCAGTGGCACGTGCAGGTTGCCATGTTGCCCGGGCTCCTTCAGAGCTCTTTTGGGGACAGTCTCAATAAAGGCTCTACAGAAGTGGTTAAAGACTGCTGGAGAAGTGCTGGGTGTGATCCAGCCAACCGCTTCCCTTGATGCACTGGTCCTCTGCATCTGTTCTGAACACTAGATGGGGTGTCAGACAAGGGTTTTAGTCCTGGATTTACACCGTACAGCTTTGCAGAAAACTGAGTCAAGCCTGAGGGAAACTGGAGAGAACGACACGGATCTGCAGAGCCAGCTGGTACTGAATGTGATTTCTTTTGATAACACATGACCCAGCCCTCTTGGGTGCTGTGCAGAGCAAGAAAGAGCCTCAGAGACAATTCCAGCAGTGACAGAGAATCACAGAACATTAGGGATTGGAAGGGACCTCAAATGATCATCTGGTGCAATCCCCCTGCCACAGCAGGATCATCTAGACCAAGTCTCACAGGAACATATCCAAGTGTGTTTTAAATGTCTCCAGAGACAGACACTCCACAACTGCCCTGGGCAGCCCCTTGCAGTGCTGTGCCACTCAAGCCTCACCGTGAAGAAGTTCCTTCTCACGTTTATGTGGAACCTCCTCTGTTTCAGCTCACACCCATTGCCCCTTGTCCTATCGTTAGATGATACTGAGAAGAGCCTGGCTCCATCCTAAGTAATCCTACAAAGGCAGATAGAGAGTGAGTAGAGAAATAAGGCTGTTTAGCTGAGATATGGGGATTAGTCTGTGTGTCTGAATTCCAGGTACAGGCTGGTTACTTGTTCAGCTCGCAGGTTTCAGCAGCTACTTCACTCTTCCTCCATAGAAACAGTGTGGTCCCAAGAATGGACTGTCACCCCAAAATGTCTCTGGGATAAAGTGTAGTGCCAAGATGTGTCTTGCAAAGGGTGAATCAGGTTCAATGGTTTGTGGTCTGCCCTTTCAAACCTGGATGGGGTGAAGTGACACCTCTGATTGAGGTGTGAGGGTGTCACAACCAGGACTTAAGGTGGATTTGTGAGAAGTTCAATCAATTGCAATTCTTGAAGTGCAAAAACCAGACAGATGTGCCAGGGGCTGCGTGAACACAGCTTTATTAGGCAACAACATGTGATAGAAATAAACAGAGTGATGAAACAAGAAAAGGAAAGAAAGAGGAATAGAGTCAGAGTAGGGGCGGGGAGAGGATATACCACCACAGGAGGGCTCTTCTCACGGAGTCCTTGATGGGGCCAGTGGTGTTCTGCTTGTCTTCATCGATCACAGAATCCCAGAACATTAGGGATTGGAAGGAACCCTGAAAGATCATCTAGTCCAGTCCCCCTACCAGAGCAGGATCACCTAGACCAAGTCACACGGGAACACATCCAGGCGGGTTTTAAATGTATCCAGAGAAGGAGACTCCACAACCCCCCTGGGCCACCCATTCCAGGGCTCTGTCACCCTCACTAGGAAGAAGTTCCTTCTCAGATTAATGTGGAACTTCCTATGTTCCAGCTGACACCCGTTGCCCCTTGTCCTATCATTAGATGATACTCAGAAGAGCCTGGCTTTATCCTCCTGACAACCACCCTTCACATATTTATAATCCTTAGTGTTGATCTTTGGGTTGGGACCTCCAAATCCTGGTTAAGAAGCCATTATTTTTAAAGTAAACTTTTTAAAGTAAATCCCTTCACTCTTCTTCATGCATCAAGGGGACTCTCTATTGATCTACAGGCAGTTCTTTGTCTTCTGATGTATCTTTGCTGTTGAAACCATTTTGAAGGCCCAAGGTCAAAAAAGCGACTGTTTATCTTGTTCCAGTCCCAGTGAGAAAGCCTCCCAGAATGGTGCAGGGGAGCTGGGTCCCCGATAACTGTCACAGCACACAGAGCTACCTGGGCCCTCAAAGCTGAGTGCTGTGGGCTACGTCTGACAAGCTGCTTCTCTGGGTTTGGAGATGCGCAGGGAGATGGCCATGCTGAGACAAAAGGCCTCGTTTGGAGTCTCACAAAAGGAAGCGATGAGATGCCTCTAGGATTCCTTGCGGTCTTGTGTCATAGAATCATTAGGGATTGGAAGGGACCTCGAAAGATCAGCCCTCTGCCATAGCAGGATCATCTAGACCAAGTCACACAGGAACACATCCAGGCGGGTCTTAAATGTCTCCAGTGACGGAGACTCCACAACCTCCCTGGACAGTCCATTCCAGGGCTCTGTCACCCTCACTGGAAAGAAGTTCCTTCTCATATTGATGTGGAACCTCCTATGTTCCAGCTGACACCCATTGCCCCTTGTCCTATCACTAGATGACATTGAGCAGAGCCTGCCTCCATCCTCCTGACACCCACCCTTCACATATTTATAGACATTAACGAGGTCACCCCTCAGTCTCCTCCCAGCTCCCTCAGTCTCTCCTCATAAGGGAGGTGCTCGACTTCATCATCCTTGTTGCTCTACGTTGGACTCCCTCCAACAGCTCCACATCCGTCTTGAACTGAGTGGCCCAGAACTGGACACAATACTCCAGATCTGGTCTCACCAGTGCAGAGTAGAGGGGGAGAAGGGGAAGTCATCCTTTCACAAGGTCTCACCAGCCTGGAGGAGACTGCAGCTCCCAAATCCCAGACAGGCAGTGCAAAGCAACACGTGAGAAACAACACGGTGAAGGGGAATGACCTCATCCTTGAAAAAAGAAGAGGTAGCAGGGGACACATCCCTAGATCTCCTTTCCATGTGGGAGGGAGGTGGCATCTATTTCCTATACAACAATAGGATGTATGCTGTGTAACAGGTACCAGATGGGTGTTTAAATAACCTTCAGCTGCAACATGTCATGCTGTTATCTCATTATCCCTTACAAGTTAAATGGGTTCAAGCTGGGCCCAGACATGGATGAGATGTCTAATAGCAGTGGTGAGGCTGACACTGATGGCAATTTCCTTGAACAGCTGTCTGGAAGCTCCAAGTGGAGTGCAGACTGAAACACACAGTCCACAGCACAGTGGCTTGCTGCCTGTTGCGCTGCTGATCGTGTTCCTCCATCTCCCGTGCCCTGGGCACAGAGCTGACAGCCTGTCCTGTAGCCATGTTGCCCTTCCCATTTTGATTTGTGCAGGTCATCTGGAATCAGCGGCCACAAGCTGAAAATTTGTAGCAGAGGACTTTCAGAAAGTGTTTGGTAGTGTTGGGGGATCTGTGTTTTGCAGCAGTGGTGTGCTGGGAGGGTGAGGGTGTGGAGTAGGCAGGGAGTATGGGAAAGGGGGATTGGGGATTGGGGGAGCAGTGGTGTGAGCTGGAGGGTGTAGGGTGATTGCTCTGAGTAATTTGGAGCAGTAAAGCTGTTGTGACAGGAGGCAGTGGAGATGCAGTGGGTGCGTTGCAAGAGGAGAGATGTGGAATGCAGAGCTGGAGTACTTGAGGCCAAGATGAGGGGCCAAGAAAGTCCAGGCTGGGAGCTTTGCCTCTCCTTACTCTGCTTTTGGTGTGTTGAAGTTTTCTGTCACCGACCCGCAGTTTGATTTGTACACTGTTGGTTTAAAGTCAGCGTTCTTGGGACTTTGGGCTCACAGCTCTGTGGCAGAGAGCCTAGAGAATTTGGGCTCTGACTGGTTAGCGTGGCTTTCTGATCACGGGGCAGCATACCTTGCACTTGGCTGCTGAGCCAAGAAACATACAGCTCCAGCCGGGGACGGGGTGCTAGGAGTGGAGGCTGCAGCCCTGCCTTGAGTTCATGGAGTGCCGGAGGTTCCCAGGTAAGAATTGTGCGGTCAGTGAATCGATGCTTTTCCCAGAACCTGGCTGTATTTTCAGCAGAGAGTCCTCAATATCTCTGAGTGCTTTATGAAAGAGGTCTGCTAACATCACTGCTGGTTTACATGAGGTGCTGGGTGACAGAGTTCTCACTGAAAGTTTCTGACTGGAGAAGAAGGGGGAGACTCATGTTTTCCTACGGTCGGGGATGATCTTTCGCGGTCCCTTCCAATCCCTAATGTTCTGTGGTTCTGTCAGTTTAATTCCTACCACAACACCTATCTTCTCTCCCTGCCTTCTGACTCTGGCTCAGGGCTCTTTACGGCTCAGTTTTTCTGAGGGACATTCAGTTTATTTTTAGCTTTTTTTGTTGAATGTCCCTGTGTGTGTGGTTTGGGTTTGTTTTCTTTCCCTGCTTCAATTTCACCATCATCTTCCAAGTGCTCCTTATCTTAAACACAGAGATGAGGCAGGGACAGGAAAGGGCTGCAACTCTGACGTACTTTGGGATCTTTTAAGGGTGGGGTTGTGGTGGGCTTTATCCAAATAGAGTCTGGCTACGCTCTGAGGACTAAGCTAACACTGGAAAGGCTCTGACTCACTGGAATGTGTTCGTTGACCTTTCTATAATGTGACAGTAGCAATAACACAACACACCAAAACCTACGTGAATGTTGAGCAAACACTGGTCCTAGCAACACCCAGGAAGTTGAGAGACTGTCATCCTTCTCTTGCAGGTAGGGCAATGGAGCTTTGCAGACGATGAAAGTTCTCCCTAAGATGGCATTTAACAGAAAGGAGGTTAGCAATTCTGTCCTGTCTTTGAAATCTTGACTCAAGCCTGAGGCAAGGTTTGCTTTGGACAGGCTTAAAAATCCTTCTCTAGGGTACAAAACTGCAGAGTCCCTTGGGTCAGCGTTGGGCTGCTGCACTGAGTGGAGAGGGACAGTCTGACAAGGACAGGTGTGGATGAGCTTGGGCGAAGTGAAACGTCGTGTACTTGTCCAAATAAATCTGCCCACATGAAATAATTCCTCTGGTCTGGACCCTTGTAAAATTCTGAAGTACTGGTAGGGGATTTTTTGATGGTTGCTCTTTGTAGAAAACACAACTGAAAGGTTCTTCCCTGCAAGAAAAGAAAAGAGGGTTTTCCATCCAGGTGGTGAACCTTAAAGCCCTTTTGCCATCAGAATCTCACTGAGCTGTACAAGCAGAACAAAAAAACAGCCCTAAGGATGCGACTGTGGTCCACACCAGAGCTTTGGTCTGCTGCAGCTCATACCCAGAGCAACATCTAGGTGGTCCTGCTCTGGAAGGGGGGTTAGACTGGATGATCTTTTGAGGTTACTTCCAATCCCTAATGTTCTGTGATTCTGTCAGTGTACAGCAGCTGAGGCAAGGTTTTGTGATGCTGCTGCTACTGTCCCCTGGCCATGGTGAGCTCTGACAGTCTCTGCAGAGGGAGACAGATGGGATTTTTTAATCTGCTACCAGATGGTTTTCAGCAGGTGGAGCAGCAGAAGTCATGATACCTGTTTGGGATCTGAGCAGAAAGTAGGGATTCGAAGTCCTGTCTGACCTACATTGGTGCTGTGGGTGAAAGAAACTGCCCTCTCACATTTCTTGCCTTGCGTGTGAAGTTCCTGTGACAGGTGATGTTTTACAGATAAAAAGTGACAAGCTGGCAGGGCACTGCTCTGCTGTTTGTAGGGTGAGATCTGCTGCTGAAACCTATTTGGTCTTTCAGTCACACCAGCCCCATCAAGCAATGATGGATGGAGAAAGTTGTGCTCAGAACAAGCACTGGCTGTTATTGACGTGTCCAGCAGCCAAACTCCTCCACAGACTGCTGTGTGCTCCAGAAGGGGAAGGGATGGCAGGTGGCAGCCCTTTGGGTTCAATACAAAACCAGAGGTTCCTGTTCACCTGAATAGCAGGTGCCAAGACTGCCATAGAGACAAGCTCTGAGGACAACCATTCTTTAATCCATAGCTGGGTGATCTTAACATTTCTAAACTGGACTTGCATGTTCGTGTAGGGTTTGTGCTGTTACCACTGTGCTGCTGGGGCTCACTGGGGTGTCTGCTGTTGCAGGGTAGGAGGATAGGACAGCTCAGGGTCTAAAGGTACCGCCCAAAGCCAGGTGCAAACAAACATCAGCTACCTATGGACCATGCAAATCCAGCTGGGCTGCAGCTGCGAGAGGCACCCTCGGGGCAGGAAGGAGCAAAGCAAAGTTGGGTTCTGGGAGCTGGCTCTGCTCCTGCCTAATTGCCCCGGGTTCTCATTTCAAGACCTCTGTTGTGCAAGATGGAGATGAATAATGTATGAAGTGGTAGTGATAGACCCAGTGGACAGCTATCGGGTTACACTTGCATGCTGGCAGTTGGACTCTGTTTTGACTTGTAAACTAAACACTCCTGGTGCAGACATCCTCTGTGGTTCAATGATTAGATCTGGGGACTGTGTTTGGACTCCAGGGGTCAGGCCAAGGCACTGCTGTCACCCAGCTCCCAACAGCACTGGGTGAATCGCATCATCTGTTCTTAATCCCCCACGTGTCTCACCATGACCAGATCAAGATGAGAAGGTTCCCATCGGTAAGATGGGGATGCTGTGAGAGCACCCACCTCAGTCCAGCTTAGGGTATTTTTTTCCTTCTTTTTAAAATTGAACCCAGAAGCTGAAACTGGAGACAGTTCCTGTTTGGCTTTCACAGGGGTCCAAGCTGGGTCTGGAACTTGCTTTCTGGTTTTGTTCTCCAGGCTGGCTCGGAAGCGGCTGGAGTGGAGTAGCTCTCACAGGAGCCTCTCTGCCCTGTGTAGCAGCAGCTCTGATGGAGAGCACAGCAAATAACAGGAGAATGTCACCCTCTACCCTATCTTAGAACTTGAATTCTGTTGCAAGTCATAATTTATGGATAAAAACTGTGAAAGAGGTAAAACATGGGCCTGATGAGAAAAGCAAGCCCTATGTTTACGTGGCAGGGGAGGGCTGCTGCAGGAAGAGGGTTACAGGGCATGAGTAACACTCTGCCCTCGCTCCAGTGGTGGGCTCTGATGTGGCTGTGGCTTGTGTTTCATCCAAAGTACACGAGGTGCTGGTGTTGCTCAGCAGATATCCCCCATCCAGCACTTTGAGACCCTTAGGCAAAAGAGGATTTCGAAGTGCTCAGTAGGTTTTGGGTTGGACTAGAATCAGAGGCTGCGTTTGCCTTGGGGTTTGCAAAACTAAACCCCTGCTCTTTCACCCACCTCCTGTGGCAGAGCTGTAAGCATAGGTCACAAAAATGACTCCTGCAAAGCAGCTCTTCTGACTGGTGCCCCTGTTCCTCTGCCTCCAACTCACGTTTGAAAAGTGACCTTTGACTGGTTTTAATCAGCTTTAGCAGCTGGTGTTGAGGAAAACGTAGGTTCAGCAGGAGAAAGCGATGGTTTTGTTGCTATAATATTGCCCCATTTGTTCAGACAGTCCAAACCTGCCCTTGGAAGGTTGTGGAGATTATGGGACCATGTTTGGTGCCAGCTGGTTTCAAGGCAAGTGAAGAGCACTGTTAGGGAAAAGCTCTTTACAGTGAGGGTGCTGGATCCCTGGAACAAGTTGCCTAGAGAGGTGGTAGAAGCTCCATCCCTTGAGGCATTCAGGGTCAGGCTTGATGGGGCTCTGAGCAACCTGATCGAGTTCAAGACGCCCCTGGTCACAGTAGGGGCCTTAGGCTAGATGACCTTTATTGGTCCCTTCCAGCCCAACACTGGCTATGATTCTATGATAAGGCTAAACAACAATGGTGCCTCTTCAGGCTCCTGGTTTGTCAGAGGGCCTTGGAGGGGATTAGTAACCAAAGAACAGTCAGCCACCAGCTGTCATCAAACCTTGGCACCAGCAACAAGGCCTCCTGAGCAAGGAGGAATGTGGAGATGTCTCTGGAGTGAGGAGGTTTCCTGGAGATTGCACCATGTCTGTCCATCTCTGGTTTGGACATCAGGCTTAGAACATTTGGACATGTAGCTTGGCAGCGTGAACCTGAGTGGCTGCAAGCAGACACTGAACTGAAGGCCACTCAACTAGCTTCAGTGCTGCACTGTGAGGGGAAAAGAATCACACCGGACAAGAGCAATGGTGGTTCTATAGGTTGGACACGAGAGAGCTCCTGTGGGAGGCTTTTCCAGTCACCTCATTCCAGTTCTGTCTTGTCTGGCCACAGCAGGGTGTTCCTCCTGTGCACTGGATGAGCCCTGTCTGGATTTGTTCCTGCGAAGGGACAAGCCAAGCATGAAAAATGGATCAATGAGCTGTTGATGCTAGGTCTCAGCATTCAGAACTGTGTCCTTCTATTTACACAGGGCCAACTGAGAGGTAATGAGTTCTTTTATTTCTGCAAGTTCTCTGTGAAGACCTGTGAATGTATGCCTCACATCTTCCTCTTGCATGAGATATGGAGACAGCTCCATAAATAAGGATGGAGGGTCAGGAAGAGATCTGAACATGTTAGGCTCTCTTTCCAGGAGGGACCTTATCTAACAGGAAGAAAAATGTTCTCTGCTAAAAGAAAAGGTTTGTGTGCAGGACTTTAGTTTCCAGCTATTGTGTTTGAGAGCTGGGAACCCTGTGGCCAACAGAGAGCTGGAATGAGTTGAAAAGTGGACGTGCTTTGTGAATAACAATGTTAAGTCCATGCTAATAACAGAGCAAGAGAAGAGACACTGCTGGAGGATACTGCAATGCCCCGAAGGAACGGAGATGAGCAAGTCAGATCTGCTGCCAGATAACTGTGGAGCGAGTGTCCCAGGGCTGTCTTCTCTAAGAGCATAGCTAGAATTCCTCCAGTCCGGGAGCAGCCCCTCCAGAGTACGAAATAATTTGACATGGAGTCATCCTAGACCCCTCAGAGAGGACCCGAGACATTTGAAAGAAAAAGGAGCTATTAGGAGGCCAAAGGATAGTTGGAGGGCAAAAGGGTCAAAGGAGTTGGCAGTTGTGCGCTGGTCATCTGCTTGCTTCAGCGCTGGGGGGGAATAAGAAAGTATGAGTGGGATAATCAAAAGCATGGTGGAATCTCGTTTGAAGAGACATGAAAGTGAATGGGACTGTGGTGAAGCTGAGTAAGAGGTGATTCCACAGACACACAGTGAAGGATGAGTGTGTTACAACTGCTTTTCTTCCTAACCCCTCTGTATTGCTCTCTGACGTGAGCAAGAGGGGAAGGAGAGCCCATTAAAAGATCATTATCATCATCATCATCTTAGTTTAAATAGACTTTCATTACAGAACTACTTCTCCCAGGCAGTAATTGAACAGTTGGGCAGTGACACATGTAATTGCCAGCCATTACCATCATGTATGACCACAAATTTGCAGGAAAGAGAGTTAAACCTTGTGATTCAGAGCTTAAATTGATCTCTGACTTCTGAAGACTGGATGAACCAGAGGCCAGAGAGCCTCAGTCCACTGCTGACTCTGCAGGGGCAGATACCACCTTGAAACCACGTTGCCCCCACAGCTGGTACGACCGAGCAGGTTCATTTCTCCTGCTGCAGAGCAGCAGTTCCCTTCCACGAGCAACCAGTTGCATAAACTTCCCCAGTGTAGTAGAGTGCAGTGCAGATCCCTACCCCCTTCTGCTGCCCAACTCTCCCTGTGGGACATCTCCAGCCCTGCTAATGTGGCCATGGCATCCCACAGCCTCCTGACCCTGCACCGTGTTCCCATCCAGATCCAGCTCCTCTCCAGTTAATGGGGGAGCACTTCACATTCTCTTTTGGCCAAGTTGGTGGCCCTATTAACAGGGACATGCTGTGCTTTGTAAATGTTTGTAGTGAATATGTACATCCTCGTAGGGGGCTGTGGGGAGCAGTCAGGGCTGCATAAACACGAGCTGGAGCAGATATCTGGGCACACACCATGGAGGAGAAGGCTGTAGCCTGCAAATCGGGAGGGTAATCAGAGCATGGGACCTGGGCAAGTTCCTCGAGCCCTGCTGATGGACCACTCCTGCAAGGAAGAAGTCTTAGCACAGTTAGCCCAAGCATTGCTGCCTGTGGAGTAGCATAGAGAGTTTCTGCTGCCTTTCACCACTCAGGCCAAATGCTGGTCTTGATAAAGTTGGGGAATCCCCCTGGAGCCTGGGTGGTTCTACATCCCCTTCTCTTTCCTCACTGTGGATTTTGGAAGCAGCCCTGACTGGTTTTAGCTTTCAAGCTCAGTAGGTGTTGCGTTGCACAGGGAATTTACTCCTTGCTCTGATGTCCAGGCAGGGACCTGTGAGCTTCATTCCCTTCTTGGTATCTCCCACTGTGCTACCTCAGGACACACAGCCTGGGTCATGCTCTGCGAGGTGAGTGCTCCCATCGCACGAGAGCAACTGAGACAGCAGCACAACAAAAAGCTTCCAGGCAATGAGAGCTGTGGATAATGCAGCTAAAATACTCCCTGCTTTCCAGGCTGATTACAGGGAGGATGTTTTTACCATCACATGTTGGGGTGGGTTGGTAATAACATCAGAGTTGGCATTTGGACCACCCTTCTGGCTGCTGAGATGCTGAAGCAAGCCTGAAAGACGCGCTGTGCGTCACCCAGCGCAGGGAAAAGAAAGGGAAAGTTTTAACACGCATCTGGAGCAGAGCTCTGGGCTGACACAACTCACCAAACCCTCAAACAACGAGAAGCAATAACTTCTGCCTGAGTCAGGTCTTGTGAGAAAGAGGCCCTGTTGCTTTAGGAAGCCCAGCCATCCTCCTGGTGAAGTGACTGCAGTTAGGAGATCAGCCTGTGTGCTAGAAAGATTTGGAGAACATGACTCATCAACAAGGGTGAGAGGAAATGCAGCTGTTTAGTCTAAGGGTGATGGAGGAGAGGCAGAGAATCGTGGTTTTAGAAATAAGCTCTGTAGTAGGTGAAGCTCTCTGCCAAGGCCGTGAAGAAGGGCTCTTCTTAGAGCTTGGCTGACCAGGATGCTGAAGCCACTCTCAGGGACAGGTGATGAAGCACTGATCTTTCCATTCCCTCTCCTCCTTGGTTCTCAAGCCTCTCTGACAACGTGTTAATGGTTTTCTGTTGAAAACAGGACTTAAAAAGCACTAAAATGGATGAGCTCTGAAGCTTCCTGGGTTTCACAGCAGGGTTAGCAGCCCAGGAGCAGAGAGGTACCTAGCTGCCCAAGAAGGTCTATGCTTTTAAACTGGGTACCAGTTGTCACAACCTGACTGCAAGAAGAGGCAGTGATTTAGGTTCATGGAATCACCTGATATCAAATTAAGGAGATTTACTCCACAGATCTGACACCCAGCTGCACTCCTGGGAGCAAGCAGAGCTCTGTGAATCCGTGCAGCAGGAGACCATGGCACTTGGTCAGGCACTGGAGAAGAGAAAGTCCATCTTGGTTTGTTTCCTACTTTTCACATTGAAGCTGTTCATCAGCTGTTGAGTGTCTGGTCTCTGTAGGACTGGAAAGTTGGATCACATCTGACTTTTCTCCCAGTTTTGTGAGTGAACCAGTACTCCTAGTGTTGTAAGATGTGCCCGAGTCCCATTTCTCTGTAGCCAAGCACCTGGAGACAGCACCAGGCAGCATCCTCTGCCTTTGCTCTTGCTCAAGATGATCCCACCAGGGAATCAGTATTTCCTTTGCAGTTTTGCAGATGCTTGAAGCCTAGGAAATGTTTCCCAATTCAGAAAGTCTTGGCAGCAGGATTTGTTTCTCTTTTCTCCCCAGTCTGGCAAGGAAACTCCCTCCTTCTGGGCAGTAACACAAGCGGGTTTTGCCTGTTGTTTACAGCTGATGAGATCAGCTTTTTGGGAAGAGAAACACCTTACAAGTTGCTGTGTTGTGGTTAAGTGAGAGAGATGCTGTCTGCCTGCACACCCTAGGCCCTAGTCCCCATCTCCCACCCTGGCCCCATGGCAGCCCTGCCTAACACTGCCTTTCAAACCAGCGGGGTCAAGGAGGGAAATAACCTCCCATAGCCCCTCTTCCAGTGCAGTTGCATCCCTGAAGGCACAGAGCAGCAGAACCAGGGAATTCTTTCCTCTGAGAGAACTCCCAGGTGTGATTCCATGCAAGGCTTGGAATAAGAGAAAATAATCTGCCTCCAAGGGCTCACAGCCTAGTGGCCCCTATTCCAGCGGCTCCTCACTGCTCACTGTCACAGCAGCAAGGGATGTCATGACTGCCCTGCAGCCAGGGTGGGTGTCAAGGAAGTTGAGGACAGTGGTTCTGAACAGGGCAGCAGGCAGGAAGGGGTGGAGGACAGAGCTGGAGGGAGGAGGCAGGAGAACACACCACTGCCTCTCATTTGGTCCTGGGCATCACCTCTATCTTGGAGCTGACTGAGGAACTGCATCTTCCTCCACTCTACTCCTTTGCCTGAGATCTGGAGCTGCTGCACCCCTTCTCTAGGCTTCCCCTGCTGCTGGCCTCTGGTCTCCTCAGTGTGAAGAACAGTTCAGAAGAGTCTGATCCCACATTCCTCATGCCTGAGGCCTCTCCAATAGCTCCAGCCAGTGCAGTCACTTTACAATGAAAACAGAAAAGTCTGCCTGAGTGCTGAAGCATCCCATTTGTTTCAGGAGATGCTAGTGCTGGTGGGTTTGCTGCTAAGTGACTTTGCAGTGTCTCGTGGTGTCCTGCATGCTGCACAGAGCAGTGAGGAGGGCAAGAGCTGCAGAATGGGGTCCTGTAGGTGAAGCAGTTGTGTTTTATTCATCTGGGGGTGAAGATCACATAATGGAGATGTGACTAAGGCTAAGGAGTGAATGCAACTGGAGCAGCTCTCTCTTTAATAACAGCTAAACCACTCATGCTGTTACTTGAAAGCCTCTAACTGTGTCTGATGAGGCAGCACAGCACAACCTCTGCAGGCAGCTGGATTTCCCAGGGCTGGGTGCAGCCAAGGGCAAGTGATCACTGGGTCAGGGCATGTCTGCAGGCTCAAGGCTTTGTGCTGGGAACAGCAGGAAGAAATGGCTGGGGGGATGGAGGGCACTGGTGGCAGCATCAGAATAAGCTGGGAATGTGGCTCAGCACTACTTGGAGCTGTGGGCTCAGCTGAGGGCCCAGGGCAAGAAAAATCCCCCCTGGACCCTGCACCTTCTGCACCAGCACGTGGGAATGTGCTGGAGAAGTGCTGCCCAGGTGCCTGTCTCCTACACGCTGGAGCAGTGCCCCCAGGCTCCTTGGCCAGCCCTGGCTGAGGGATGTAGTTGCTCATTTGGGACAATCTGTGGGAATCTGAGCTGTTACTTGCCCAAAGCATCTACTGCCCTTTGATTCTGTGATTCTATGAGAACAGGTTGGAGCCCAGGCTGTGCCATCCTGGCATACGTGTCTGTGCCCCACTGATGAGGATTTATTACACAACCAACTCTCTTGTGTAGCTGCCACCAGGAAATTCCCCAGCATCACAACTGTGGAAAAACATTTAGTTCTGATACTGCAGTGTACTTCAGCTGGTCAAACAAATAACAACCGTGTGGGAAGGGAGGGTGATTTTTATTCTATAATCTTTCCAAAGCAGGACTGGCAGTAGAAGGTTCTATTTTTAAGTACTTTTCTCAAGCATCTCCCATGGATTTTTCATTCCTTCTGTCAGCTGCACTTCAGTTCCCCCTCCAGCAAACCCATCTGCCTTTTTCCCACAGCTCCTGGGCCCAGGTTAACCTGAAGATTAAATCTTTCAAAACCTGACCCTGATTCTTATTAATCATTTCTCAAAATTGAGGTGTTCTTGCTAGAGGTGTTGGGTTTGGGTAGGTCTGGTTGAGACCTCTTGTGCTAAAGACTTTAAGGCAAAGCTTGTGGTTTAAAGACAAACTGCCCTTAGGACCTGGTCTCATCTCAGAGAACAGCTCTGTCTTAGCAAGACATGATCTGCAGAGGAGATCAAACCATTACTGTTAACACCCTACTAGTGCCCTGGTTGATGGGGAGGTTGAGCATCTCCTGAGCCAGGCTCTTCTCAGTGTCATCTAATGACAGGACAAGCTGAGCTGGAACAGAGGAGGTTCCACATAAATATGAGAAGAAACTTCTTCACACTGAGGGTGACAGAGCACTGGAAGGAGCTGCCCAGGGGGTTGTGGAGTCTCCTTCTCTGGAGATGTTTAAAACCTGCCTGGATGTGTTCCTGTGCAACTTGGTCTAGGTGATCCTGCTCTGGCAGGGGGATTGGACTGGATGATTTTTGCAGTCCCTTCCAGTCACTAATGTTCTGTGATGCTGTGAGCTGTGTTGCCTTGGGTCAGGAAAGCCAGGAAGGAGCCACTAGAAACTTGAGACCCCCTAAACCTGAGAAGTCAAGTGGGAGCTGGGATCCCAGCAGCACGATTCCTGCCCCTTATCCCCATCCATGTAGGTGCTGTGCTGACACACACTGGTTCTCCTCAGGGGCCTTCAGCTCTGTGTGCTGGTGAAAGGGTCTGCAGTGCATAAACACATGGCAAGAAGAGCTTGCTTTGCCTTCATGGGTTCTTTATGCACTGCAGAGCCTGCCCAGCACATACAGCAGCCACGCTGGGGCTGCTCCGGGGGGTTGTGTCTAAACAAACTGCTGCTTCATCGCTCCATTCAATTTACGTTCATGCCAGTTGCTGGTGCAAATTGTCCAGAGCTCCCTGCCACTGCTTGAAAAATGCTGAGGTGGAGAAAGTCTGATTGGCTAGCAGGAGGAGTCCTGGCTTGTCTGCAGGTGGTTTCAAGCATGAGAATATTCTTGCTGCTCGCTGAGGCGTGCCGGCTGCCTCCAGCGGGGAAGAAGGTGTGCAAAGGGAAAAGGTCTCACTGCCGTGGTTCCGTGGGGTGGATCCTCAGCTGGTAGCAACTGGACCTGCTCCATGGAGGGTGTGACATGTTGGTGAAGGTTCTGTCTGTCTGCCCTAGCCCCAGGGTCTTGGGAGAGCTGGGAAAGAGGCTACTGGAGAAAGTCTCATCCTTGCTGCAGGGCTGGGGTGGCCTTTGCCTCACCCTGGTCCTTGGGCACCAAGGTCTTCTCCACTATGGGTTTGCTGCCTCTCAGCTATGGTGAGGGGAGATGGGAGGGAGCAGGGTTTGGGATGCAGCTTTGCCATCTACTGTTTGCAGTTGGCACCAGTGTTTCTGATAGTGTGCTGAGTCCAGGAAGATATAAGCAGAGTTGGATGCAGTTTGGTGGGAGCACAGTGCTGGGCTCCTGGGAGAACACCCCAACCCTGGTGGTTGAACCCGTATGGCTGCTGCATGTACTGTTATCCCAAATCCCACCCTAGGGAAACAGCCCATGGGAGACATTCACCGGCTGCAGCTCCGTGCCAGGCTGTGTTGGGACTTGTTTTGCAGCTGCCCTGATGCCAGGGTGGTGGTGACCAACTGCAAGTACCTCTCCCTTGAAGCCAAGTGCCTGGGACTCTCAAAGGCTCTCTGCGCACTGGGATGTCGTGGGGCTGCACTGGTGCATCACAGTGAGCATTGTAGGGTTTGTGTTAGGGCAGAACCTCTGTGGTGAGGGAGATTCAGGGGCAAACTGGAAGAACTTGCAGAGCTCCATGCTGGGAAAGGACATAATGTTCTTGAAGGGTCTTTCTCACTCTGAGCTCTGCCCTGCCAGGGTGGGAGCAGCACAGAGGTAGAAGGAAGGACAACTGCTCTGGATGGGCACAGGAGGAGATCAGCCCGTGTCTGGGAGCTGAGCTGAATATGACAGGAGCAAAATGTCTTCCACAGCACTGACTGTGGCAGGAAAAAGCTGCCCTGATGTGACTGCACTGAGAACCCGCCTGTGTGCAGGGGCAGAGGTGGCCCTGGCCTCTGGCATCCCTTGGCCACTGGTTCATGCTGGTGAGATAACACTGCCCAGATGGAGAGGTGACTCTTCCTACTCAGCTTGCTCCTGGAGCAGGAGCTAACCCTCTGGATCTGCCTCATACAGCCAAATTCATGCTTGTATTGGTGGTACTTCAGTGCCAGGGTGCTGTGCCCAGAGCATGAGGCTGCCTTCACTTTACACCAGGAAAAAAGCTCCTACAGCCCCTTCTCCCCTGGCAACGAGGTGCCACCAGCATCGCACTGCTGGGAACAAACCTGAACTTGTGCAAAGAGGTCCAGAGCAACAGGCATGGAGCCTGGTCCTGGGCTGAAGTTGATGCGCTTTTGGGCTACTCTGGGAAAGTTCAGGATTAGTTTTGCTGGATGGCAGTTAAGAAGTTAAAAAACTGCAGTAGAACAAAACCAGCCCTGGAGGCACTGGCTTTGATAGATGGGTTTGTAAATGACAACCCTTTGCACTCCGTGCCCCATTCATTTCTTTTATTTTTATACGAGGCTTTTTTTGTGGCTTGAAACATTTTCATTGTTATTATTCCAACGAGTTTAAAAAAAGCCCTGTTTGTGTCCTCAAATCCCTGACACTTTCCATTTGCCTGACACCAGCTTTGTTTGGTTGGTTGTTTGGGTTTTTCTCTATGTAAAGAAATCAACTTCATGTCCAGCACTTCGACACCAGTAAACTTGGAGAGCTGCTGTGGACCGTGACACTGCTGGCTCACCTGAGGTTTGCTGCTGCCAGTGCCGGGGCCAGAGCTGGGGAAGAAGGAGTTAAAGGCTTTAAAGTGGAAGAGCAGCCCAGCTGCCTTCGGAGGCTCAGATCCTACTCTTTCTTCACCGGTGGCTGGGGAAAAGTCAGCTCCAAAGTGAAGTGCCACTTTCTAGATGGAGGAAAAAGTGATACCCGACTGTCCCGATGCACCCGCTCAGGGCAAGCTAGGACAAGCTGTCCTTGGGACCAGCAGGTCTGGGGCTCTGCAGTCCATCACTTGCCTTGGTTCTGCTTCCAGGCTGGTTACTCTGAGTGCTAGGTGCTGGTGGGGAAGGGACACCACTGTCCTCAGTGCTCCATCCCTCAGCAGGTGGCTGTGCAGGGGAAGGTTGACTGCTACTGGGCGGAACTGGGAAGTACTAGGAACACTGCCACGGTTGTGGGCTGTGGGAGAGGACTGAGGGAGTGAAAGAGCACAGAGCTGGATGCAGCTGAGGTAGGTGCCTACCTTCTTCCTAAACTCCTCCTTCTACCCAGGGCCGGGTGAGCAGTGCTCGGCTGGGTGAGAGATGCTCTCTGCAGCTCCATCTCTCTGGGCACCGTAGGGCAGGGAGATTCTGGTGGGCTTTTAGGGACGCAAGAGACTGAGCCAAGCTGAGCCTTACTGTGGCCCACACAGTCAAGGGGGCTGGATCCCAGTTTGGGCCCACTCATCCCCCCGATCTGGTGCCAGCAGGGTGTGAGGAGCAGAGGGACCCTGCTCTGCGTCCCGCCCTGCTCCGCCACATTGACCTAGAGGGCTGTGCAGGGGCTGTGGGCTTTGGCTGGAGACACAGCCGCGACTTGTGCTGGGTTTAAACGTGGCTGTTCCTGCTCCCTCTCCCGCAGAGCCTTCTCGCAGCCTGAACAGGATCTCAGCTCGCTGTGAGCGCTGCAGGAGACCAAGCGGCACCTTCCCCAAAGATGATGGAAAACAAAGTCTTTCTGTCCTTTACGTTCTACAGCACAATTCTGATTGTAAAAATGTACGTTGTTGCCATCATTACGGGACAAGTGAGACTCAGGAAGAAGGTAAGATCCAGCTTCCTTGTCCTTCTCCCTTTCTGGCGTTTTCCTCGGGTTTCTGTGGTTTTTCTTTCTTCTTTTATTGCTGTAAAGGCCAACAAAGTTTTCCTGAAGCGAGCCGAGTTGAAAGCAAAATCTCTTTCAGAGCTGCGGCAGATAAATATCTCGCTGCTCTTTCTGTTTGTTTACACCACCCGTAGCTCCGTGTTTATAATTTCTGAACCCTCATCTAAATAGCACATTTCAGATCTAAAATTCCTTGCAGGTGAGCTGCTTCTGGTAGAGACAGTTAGTGGTTAATTTGCTGTGTCTGGAAGAAAAGGGGGACTGGGAAGGGCTGGTGGGGGAAGGTTTAATAAGGAATCATTGCAGTGGTCTGTTTTCTTACCGTGTGGCACAAAGCTTTTGAGGTTTCAGAGGCTGAACGGCTGGGTGAACACTCCAAGAGAGCAGAAAGTTGTGGGGAATAAAAACAATAGCTGGAGGAAATGGTTTGTGGACATGGGGGATAATACAGGGAGGGCTGGGGCTCTAGCAGCCGTCGGGAGATGGGGTTAACTGGACCTTTTATTGCCTCCAACCCAAACAGGACTTGAGACAAAACTCAGCTGTCTGCAAATCTGTTTTAAAGCATTTGAGGCATTTCCAGCTGCATCAGTGGAGTGTGAGGGGGAGATTTCTGCTCTCAGATGAAATACAGAGAGCCCTGTGCTGTAGCATCCGTGTCACTGGTGACTTGGGTTTTCCCCTTGTGTTTCTAAATGATGCTGCAGCCCTGGGACAGTCTGGGTTCATAATGTGACCGAAGAGAGCACCAGGGTCCTTTGCAGGCTGCAGAGAGGAGCAGTTGTGTGTAACCAGGTCCCTGAGGAGCAGCTTCTGAGCAGAGGTGTGGGGCTTGTGTAAATCATTTTTATTTCCAAGTTCATTAGCGCAGGATCTAACTTCCCCGGGGCTGGTTTCGGTCACACACTCTCACTGCTGAAAGCCAGCCGGGGAATGTGCTTTCGTGGTAGGCTGAACCAATCTGTCAGTCTCAGTTATCTTTTGGATGCTGCCTTCGGTGTCTGCGAGCTCTGTCCCAGCAGCGATCTCATTTGGCTATTGGCAAAGTCCCCTTTAAACGGGTTGCCTGTGGAGAAGTGGACTGGGCTCAGGCTGGGGCTCCCTTGAAGCCCCCACTTTGGGACTTGCTCAATGGGAAGGATTGGGTGTTTCAGAGAATAAGGAAAATGCCTGGGTGGGGTGCAGGGTNGCACCGATCCCTGGGGCACTCCACTAGACACAGGCCTCCAACTAGACTCTGTCCCATTGACCACCACTCTCTGACTTCTACCCTGTAGCCAGTTTACAATCCACCTCACTACCCGAAAATCTAGGCCACACTGCCTCAGTTTGTCTGCAAGGATGCTGTGAGAGACCGTGTCAAATGCCTTTCTTAAGTCAAGATAGATGACATCCACGGCTCTGCCCTCATCCATCCACCTGGTTACACCCTCATAAAAGGCTATAAGGTTGGTCAAGCATGACTTTCCCTTAGTCGCTCTGTATTTGTGAAGGGTGGTGGGAAACTGGGGCAGGAAGAAACCACCACAGATCTGAAACGGTTAGAAGCCAAGATTCTGGCTGTGGAGTCGCTGCAAACACTCAGATATATTATGGGGACCCTCTCTTGCAGGCATTTGCAAACCCAGAGGATGCTCTGCGCAATGGGGGGCTTCAGTACTACCAGGAGGACCCGGACGTGGAGCGATGCCGCAGGTGAGTAGGTGACTGTGCTGGCATTCACCCTGTGTGGCAGCTGCTGGCAAGGAAGCAAGAGGAAGCTAAAGGGCTTATTAATTAAGTAATTACCCAGATGGGTTGAGTGCCTGGAGCTCAGCTGTGGGACCCTGCACACTAAAGCAGTTTAATCTTTAATGGGAGAATGGTGTGTGCTGGAGCAGAGCAAACAGCTGGCACTGACACAAATAAACTCATTTTGAGATGCTCAAGGTCCCTCAAGACCCCAAGAACCTGGTCTGGACCCACAAAAAGGCTCCTTGTGCCCTGCTCGAATAGGACCCCAAATCCCTCCTGGATGGGGAACTGTGTGACTGGTCCCAGTGCAGTACACAGAAGCTATGCTTGGGGACGTGGGAAGAGACTGGACTTGATTGTAGTAACTTCTGACTCCCTAACTGGGCAAACTCTGTATCCTGCTTCTCCTCTGTTTGGCATGCAGCTCCTCAGAGGTCAACTATGGAGTGATTCACTCCTCCTTACCCAGAAGGACATGCCCAGAATGCTGGGCTGCAGCTGTGTCTTGCTGCCACTGAGCCCTTAGCCAGCAGCTCTGCTGTGGATGGGGATCTACGACACTCACCTCCCACTGCCTGCAACTGTCACTTTAAAAAACATCCTGTGCCACCTAATCCCCAGGGTTTCAGAGGGAGGAGGATGACAAACAGGCCGTTTCCTTGCTGGTTAAAAGAAAATAATAGCAATAATAATAATAATTTTCTTCTGATTAGTCAGAAGATACAAACCCATAAAAATAAATAACTGAAGCTGCAGCAAAGACCTGGGGAAGTCTGGGATCGGACTTGGGCAGTTAAAGCACTCGCTGTCAATCCTTCTGATTTCTTCATGGGCCCAGGGAAAGAGAGATTAAACCCAAGATGTTTCCCCTGACTGAGGGTGATGCTGGGTTTTCTGCTCAGGTGTTACTGGGAGGGGAGCAGAGCCATGGCTGGGCTGCTGGGATCTGAGCAGGGCAGGGGAAAGCAAGCAGCAGCTGGAAGGGAGATTTCCCCTCGTCTCCTAGAGAGGCCCCCTGGCTGCATCTCAGCTCTTTCTCCTCCCTGTTCTTCCGTTTGTCCTTCCAGTCCTGGAACCTCTGAATCCTCAGGACCTTATTCAGACAGGGTTGCTGTACATTCAGGTGGTGGGTGTCCAGCAGCTGCTGTTTCTGGGCTTGGCTGATGCCAAAACAAACTGTGCCCATCACCACGGATGGGCTGCGGGAGGGTTTTGTGGTGGTACCTACAGAGGTGACACTGGCCTTGGAAGGGAAGCGGAGCTGGAAGCAGGCAAGTCTGCCCTCATGTCTGGGAAGGAGCTGGCTCTGCCCAGGAGCTGTCTGGCCAGGAGAAGCAGAGCTTCCCTCCACACTCATGGATTTGGCAGGGAATACTTCTGCTCCGTGTCCAGGCTCAATCAGCTCAGCCTGACAAGTCCTTCTGGCATTGCTGCTACAACAGCAGGAACTCATTTTAGTGTTGTGTTTGCACCCCCTTGCTTGGGGACGTGGCCCTTCATATCCCTTGCTGCCCATGGTGGTGGAAAGAGCAGATAGGAGAAAGCCCCTTGCTCTCCACTCTGCTGTGGGGATAACAGGGTGCTGAAAGCCAGCACCTGGCCTGGGCACTGGTGTGTGAAGGGGGCAGTGAGGGATACTGGTGGGGGCTGGTGTTCAGCGTGAATGACATGGTGATGGGAGCAAGCTGCTGGCCCCAGAGCCTCTGCTCATGTCCTCCTCCTTGAGCTTTGTGATGAAGGGGAGGAGGCTGGAACAATCAGAGTGACCAGAGCTCTTTCCTACAGCTCCTGCTCCGTCACACAGAGATTGATCCTGCCTGGCAGCAATCGCCCTCCATAAAAACAGGGCACTTAGTTAAAACTTTGTGATGGAGATGCTTTTGGCAAACCTTGTCCTGAAGAAATCAGTGTGGGGAGCAGTTGCCAGGATGGACACAGGGACATCTGCCACATGAAACTTAAGGCCAAGGGGACTTAAACCACAGCCCCTTTCTCTTTTCCAGAATCAGTTTTCAGCCAAGTCTATCCCCGCCTGTGTCTGCACTAATGGGCTGTGACTGAGTGTCCTAAAATATCCTGGCCACCTCTGAAGCCCTAGAAGAACAGCTCAAGCATCTTGGCCTTGGTTTCAGGGAAGAAATAGTTTAAAGTTTTCTCCTGCCTTTGTGAACATTCAAACACCCCTGGGCACAGGAATGGGGAAGCAAGGGCAGCTCCTATCGAGGCTTCATCTCTGCCTCCCAGACATTCAGAGGTAACAGGAAAAAGGCAATTGAGCCTGGTGCCTGGATCACTCTCCAGCCCAGATCTGTCCCCATCAAACGGGACATGACCAGCATGTCCCTCACTGAACCTAGGGCTCTGTGCTGCAGAAAGCAGCTTGTGGGTTGCAATGGAACAAACAAAGGAGAGGCAGAGGTCGTGGGAGGGTGAGAACAGCCCCACTCCTTTGAGGACTGGTTTCCCTTCTTCAAAAGATGGTACCTAGAGAAGGTGAGCAATGGGATCCTGTTTCTGTTGTGCTGTGGGTGGTGGCAGGTGATGTGACACCCAGGCAGGTGTCAGTTGAGCTGGAGTCTAAGGGGTTCTGAAAGCTACCTTCTGAAGTCAGGACCTATGGGTTCTAAAAGCTGTTTTCTGACTCTGTGAGCACAGGATTTGGCCCCATCACTGCCATGGCCACAGTGGTCTCTCTAGCCTAACTATGGTGCAATTAAGCAGGTGCTGCTGGTACTGCATTGGTGGGGCTCAGGGAGCTCCCCCACCCCAGTCCCCTCTGGATGCACTTAGAGAGAAGGGTGAAGCCAACAACCCTCCTATCCTGGGAGTTTCTCCTCTGGAGAAATCATGGTGTGCAAACTGCCTGGCTGTTGTGTGACGTGGCCACATCTGGGGCCAGGCCGTGCTGGCGCCGCACCAGCTTGGAGCTTTTCACAGCTTTGTGGGGTCTTTGTTTGGCTTTGTTTATTGAAAAGCTGCAGCCCTCGAGCTGTCATCTGTTGTGGCAAAGGTGTCCCAGTCACGGGGGGCAAACTTCAGGAGTACAGCACCACAAGGGAGTGACACTGGGTGTGAAACCCTGCTGCCTGTGTTGTAGAGGGTTCTGACCTTTCTGGGGGGCTGAATCTGCTTCATCCACCAGAGGAGAGAGCCAGCAGCACTCAGGGATGGATGCTCTGCTCAGAAGGGATGGGGGTCAGCAGGGGAGCCTGATGGAAAGATGCAATCTTACCTCCCTTCACAGAGCCCACCGCAATGACATGGAGAACATCTTTCCCTTCCTCTTCCTCGGAGCGATCTACTCCATGCTGGATCCCAGCCCTACAATAGCCAGGATCCATTTCTTCATCTTCTGTGTGGGGCGCGTTGTCCACACCGTCGCCTACCTCCTGCAGCTGAAGGCTCCCACGCGCTCGGTGGCCTACAGCGTCGCACAGCTGCCCTGCTTCTCCATGGCTCTGCAGATCCTCCTCGCCACCACCCCGTACTGGTAACTCCCAGCCGGACCGACTGTCCAAGCCCCCTCATCCTGCCTTCTGCTGGTTTCCCTGGCTGGACTGGGTGGTGCGAGTGTGCAAGTGCGTGTGGGCGCGTGGTGTGTTGCTAGGCAGGCCACCTGCACCCCAGGGATGCTCAGTGCAGCCTCAGGAAAGTCCCTGTGCTATTGAAATTGGGCAGGGAAGTCACCAGAGAGAGGGGACACATCTTCCAGTGGAGCTGGGGAGGGACATAGGACCATCGAACTGCAAAGAGTGGGAGGGGGAAGGCACCCGGACTACCTCTTGAAGAAGGAGATCATTGAAGGAAGGAAGGTTTTTTAGCCCAAGTGCATTTGGCACTGGGAACAGGAAGATGTGCTCTTTCACCTTGGTCACAAATACCCTGTGAATTGGGAAGAGAAAATCACGAGGGTCCCACCAAGTCTTGTAGTTAGGAGACATGGGTGGCAGAAAGGGTTAAAAAGGAGCTGCTATCCTCCCGTGGGTCCACAGGGAAGGGGGGGTGTTCCTTAGGCTCCCTCTCCTATGAGGAGGATGGGAGGGGGTGTCTGCCAGGCAGTATAACACAGAAGACAAAACCTCAGGGGTGATGTGAAGCCACTGAAGTGTCCAGTGCTCCCAGCACTGCTTCATCTCTCACCGTGGGACACAGATCCCGCTGCAGGCAGAATCCTGCCTGTCCCAGCACAGACACCCTGCAGCACCTCCCAGCCAGCAGCAGCTGGGACTTTTCCATCGGGACATGCCTGGAGCAGCCGGCAGGAATCGCTCACCCCGTGGGGAGCCAGGCGCAGAGTTCTGGGACTTCAGGAAGGACAGAGATGCTCACGCAGAACAGGGGGTTGGCAGTTGCAGACAGACCTTTCTCCCGAGGGCAGGTCTGCGCTCACATGCCGCCAGTGCCTGAAAACGCTCCCAGGACAGCAGCACGAATTTCTGTCCCTCTGTTTGTAGCCTTTCTCTGGCCGCAGAACGACCCTTGCTATTTGGGGAATGTGCCTTGACTGCTTTGGGGATGGTTTTTTTCAGCTGTTTCCTGCTGTCCACTGCTCCCTAGTCGTGTGCAGCCTGGATTAGCTGGTGTTTGCAGAAAGCTCTGGAAATGAGCAGCGGCTTTGAACGGCCCCTCAGGAGAAAACCGCCGCTCTGCAGTGGTGCCTCAGAGCTGTTGTGTGGGAGAAGAGGCTGGGACAGAGGATCACAGGATCACTGTGAGCTCCTCTGCTGTGCAGCTGTCCCACAGTGCCAAAGGCTGGTCCAAGCAAGAGCAGGACAGATTGGAGGACCCACATAAAGGACGAGACAGGAGGAAACCTCTGCTGTTCCATGCCTCCTCCCTCCTCTGAGGGCAACACAGAGCTCTACTAATATCACATGGGGCAAACAGAAAGAGCACTAAATAAATTCCCCTTCCACCTGTCCTGAGCACTGAAGCTGTTCCCCTAACCCCACTGTTCTTGGACAGCCTCACCAAGCACGAGGTGAAACACCAGCTCTGAGCCTGTGTCCAGCTCGGGCAGCAGCTTCTGCACCGGTATCTCCTGACCCCAAGGCAGATGTGGCCTTAGGCTGAGTTGTTAGGTGAGGTTTGGCTCTCTGCTGTCCTGTGGAGAGCAGGGCTCAGCACGGTTGCAAAGATGGACAGGACTGCAGGTTCAGCAGTTTGCTCTTGGCCTCTCCTCGTTTAGGCAGCCTCGGCAGATGTGCGGGTCACTCGGAGCCCCTTGGTAACAAGCCTTTCCTGCCTCACATGGTGCACAAGGTCTCGGACCCCTGTATGTGTATTTCTCTGCTGCTGCACATGCATCCTGGTGGCAGGAAGCAAATATTCCCAATAAAAACAAATCATTGTGCTTTGATACATCCTTCCTTCGGGAGCAGCAGATGCAGCTGGGGAGCAGCTGGGGCCAGCCCAGGATGGCTCCCCAGCTGCAAAATGTTTCGCTAAACCCCGCTGCGGAGCCTGGAGTGCCCTGGGACTCCTACAGAGAGGTCTCTTTCCTCTGGACTCACCTGCCCTGCAGAGGAACTGTTTCTCCAGGTGTGTATTGTTTGTGCTGATGCTTTAAATTCAGCAGAGCTGGAGCTTATAACCTAGCTCTGCTCAGTTTGCCTTCTCAGGGTAGTTGATTGCCACAAACCTTGGTGTTTCACTCAAACCTCCTCCATCCTAGTTTCCCTCAAAGCAGGTTACTGGTGTGAGGTGCTTTGTCCTAGCAAGCTTCCTTCATGCCCTACCTGTGCTTCTTGCCCACGGAGCCAAGCTGGTGCTTAAATCCTGAAGGGCTGGAGAAGTTCAGGTAAGATGTGGTTGTTCTCATGCTACTGGGAAGCCAATGCCTCATTTTTCTGGTTTTTCCCTGATTTTCATAACCTGTTGTTGCTTGAGAGGTTCTGCCTTGTTGGTGTCTGTATTAGCTGGTTGGGATGGGCAAAATGGCTTTGCTTAGTGAAGCAGGCAAGAGGTGCTGGGGCAGGAAGAGACCTTCCACACTTCTTTCCCTTATGCTTTTTGCTTTCAAATAAGAAAGGCAGCAGCTATATAAAATGGACTCTGTCCAGTACATGTTGCTGTGGTTAGAGGTGTAGAGTCATAGGATTGTGTAGAGCTGGAACTGAGATTTTGGCATGAAAGGAAGAAATGGGGGCTGCAGAACCCCCCAGCTCCCAGAGCTGCCAGCTCCTTCAGTCTCCTTTAAACTGCCTGTTTGGTGCCTGGGGCTGATGCCCTGCTCAGGGAAGCTGAGGTTACATGCAGGGCTCTGCTTTCTTCTCTTTTATTAAAAAAAAAATAAACTCTGCTGTACTGGCTGCAGGGAAAGGCTTGGGAACGTGAACTCTCCTGGCTCCAAAAAAACAAACAGAAAAAGCCCACAAGGCAAACTTCAGAGAGGCCCAAGCATTGTGCTTGTTTTGAAATGCTGTGGAGGTTTGTGGGAGGCTGCTCAGCCCAACCCCACCAGGGCTCTCCCAGGACCAAGGTGGTCAGAGCCACTGGATGCAGCCTCTGGGAGTGGGGCAAGTGATGAGCTAAAGCATCCCCTCCCTCTTCCCAAATAGTGTCCTAAAGCCCAGAGCTCCCAGATTCCTGCTCTTGACATCTGTGTGGGAGAAGGATGTGCCCAGGGTCTCCTGCAGCTCCAAGAGAGCAGGGATGGTGGTTGCATCTACCAGCCTTGGGGGTTTTGGTGTCAGGGGTGTAAGTGCTGACAACTTGGTTTTCATGCCAGGCTCAAACCTGAAATGGTGACCCTGTGGAACCCACCTGGGACTGCTGAAACACTTGAATGTGATTCATGCTGAGCCAGTATTTGTCTTCTCTCTGCTCGGCTGAGCCCAAGGTCTCTAGAAGTGGGGGAAAGGCAAGAGGAGAGACTTGGCACAAGCTGCTTCTCCTTCCACATGCTCACAGCCAGAGATCCTTCCTAATGCTGAACTTTAAGTTTCCTTACTGCCTGTACTGCTTCCCAGGTCTTGTCTGTTCATCCAGGCCTTCTCCTGGTGGGATCTGGGCACCAGGAATCCAGTCTTGGGCATCTCTCCTGTGACACAGGTCATTCTGCCTCCTCTGCCCTCGCAGCAGGCTGGGGTTCTTCCACCTGAGTTGTAGGGGATTTGCATCTTGAGAAACCTGAGATGTCTGTGACTTGTGGGTAGATGAAGAAGAGCAGCTCTGCAGGGCTGGACATCCCAGAGGTTAGTCCTCTGGAACAAGTGGTGGTGAAGTTGGCAGAAGGAATCACAGAACATTAGGGATTGGAAGGGACCTCGAAAGATCACCCACTCCAATCCCCCTGCCACAGCAGGATCCCCTGGATCCAGTCGCACAGGATCATATTCTGCCCCGCATCCCGCACCCTGCCCGGCTGCCGCGGGGTGTGCGGGGCTGCAGCACCCTCGTGTGGCTGCGGGCACCCAGTGCGGGGGGTCCTGCTGGAGCAGGGATCTGTGAGCAGGTCGGGAGGTGATGAGGATGGAGGGAGCCTTTTCGTGGGGAGTGGGTTGAGGCTGATGGCTGCTCCTGCGGCCACCAGCGTCTCCCCGGAGCAGGCGATGCTCTGCCCCGCTCCCAGCCGCGCTGGGTGTCTGCCAGCAGTGGCTCTTCCTTGCGTTCGATAGCTCTTCCCTGGCTTTGCAACACCCGCTCCAGAGGGAACCTCGGCTGCCTCCCTCCTGCCCTAATTACAGGGCGTTAGACCTCCAGCTGTCCCACCGCACTACCCAGCCCCTCTACTGCCGCAGGTTGCTTCCTTCAGGGGGTTTGGAAAGAAGCAGCAGCGAGCAAAACATCAGCTGCAGGGAGGAGGAGGAGATGCTCCTTCCAAGCGGGGATTGAAACGATCATCACCTCCTCCGGGACAGCTCAGCTGCGAGATGACACGTTGCTGTCTGTCCATGTGTCTCTGGCTTGTAGGTGCTGCCAGCGGCTCTTGGAGGGGTCTCTGGACCTTTCCCTTTACCACCAGAGGGAGAAGGGCTCTGAACAGGGGCAGCGGGATTGAAGGCTGGAGGAACCACTCGGTGTAATTACACTGGGATGGGGATAACCAGGCTGGCACCCCTGCGGGATGGAAAATGTGAGCTCGGTTCTGCCTCGATGCTGATGACAACACAATTGTTCTCATTAAAACATCGCAGGGACAAGCCCCAGCTTTTATCTGTCGGAAAGCCACATGCATGTGTCAGGCTGTAGCTTCAGAAGCAAGGAAATGGGATAAAGGGAAACCATCCCATCAGCTGAGACTTGTCCCTTGGGAACCAGCTGGTTGAAAACCAAGAGCTTTGAGGAAGGAAATACAATTTGCAAATAGCGTTCCTGCAGCCTGCTCCCACCTCACGTGAAGCTGTGCCTGGAGGAACACCAGCTCTACTGCAGGAATGAGGCCTGTCATGGATGTGTCCATGACAAACTGCTTCCTAGGAAGAACAGTCTTCCAGTGCTGGAAGCGGAGGAGAGGTAGCACAGAGTCTTTGAGCTCCTTCCCTGACATCCCTTCCAGTGGAGTGCAGACCGTGCCGGGTGACCTACAGCTCTCCTGGTTTGCAGACACCTTTGAAGTTGCCCATCAGATCCTGGGAGCCAGCAGACCACGGGCTGAGACTTTCTGCTCTAGTGGGAGCTGAACCGAAGCTGGGACAGTTCAGGCAGGAAATAAATAACATGTTTGCAGCAGCTAACAGTAATGAGTCAGTGGAAGAATCTGCCCTGGGATCTGAAAACTCTTCACTTCCAAGAGTCTTCTGAGTCAGGGCTGCTCACAGCATCCCATGCGGATCCGGCTCCACTGCGATACTCTGCCAAGCCCTCAGTGAGACTGGGCTGCCCTTCACTTCCTGCATCTTCTCACCCCTCAGCCTGGCTGTCTGCCCGCATGCCCCAGCCTGCAGCTCAGCGAGTTAATGCCCTCCTTGCGCAGGATGGAGCCTCAAGAGCTGGGCTTCACCTTGATTTGGGCTCCCAGTTCTTGCCCTGTCCAGCCCTTCCTGAGTCTGTGAGCCTGATGGAGCAGTGTCTGAGTGCCTGCATGGGATGCCAGTGACAGTGTGGAGGAGACAACCTTCTCATTTCTCCACTGTCTCTGTTTCTCTGGGCAGGTCCAGACCTCCTTGTTGCAAGTTTCTGTCTTCCAGGGCTATGAGGTGTCTTTGTGCTGGACCCTACTGGGACCACTGAGTGCTTGTTCTAGGACAGGATGCTCATCCCTGACATCTGTGAAGCATTAATTAGTGTTTGGAGGTTTCCAGCCCCATTACAGTGATGGGTTTGACCTGATAACCCAGCAAGGGGCTCTGCTGCCAGCTCCTGGAAACATCCCATCTCAGCCCATTCTCTGCCTGCTGGGGGCAAACGTGGGTGCTGCTTCCACGGCTGTGGGTGTGAACTGGGGCCAGTGCTAATGTGGTCTGCCCAGGTTGGACCCTATAAGCTCTGCTGCTCCCAGGGGGATTTTGAAGTGCTGGGGGAAGAAGCTGATCCCTCTTCCCTGACACTGCTTCCTCATTAGCCCACAGTTGTCATTCTGGAATGAAATGGCTGGTCTGGCAAGGCCAGGCAATTGGTTGTCCTGCAGGGACCCTTCAGGCTGTCTTCTGCACCCCTTGAGTTTCCACCATCTCCAGGAAACACCTTGAAGATCGCCAAATCCAGCAGCTCTGCTGTAGGACTGTGGTCCCTCTACCCTGTCTCAGCTCTGTGGAGACTCAAAACACTCCCTCTTTGCTCCTGGGGGCACATTGGGAACCTGGGTTGAAATCCACATCTTGGGGGGATGCTGTGGGATGCCACCATCCCACGAGGTGAAGGTGGCTGTATTGTGGCTCTCATCGCCTTGCCCAGGGCAGTCAGTCTTCTGCCTGTGCTGCTTCTCCAGGGCAAGTGGGGAAACCACAGCGGCCAGCAAGGAACAAGCCACCTCCCCATCACTCACGCGGGCACTGCCCTACTCAGTAAAATATTTATTCCTCCATTATTTCACAAGAGCTGTTTTGTACAAAAACCTTACAAAAACCTCCGGAACACGGACATGCAGGAGAAAAGGAAAGGAACAAAGAACAATAAAATAAACCCCAAATCCTCCATGGATCTCGTTATGGCTAGTGGAAATGTACAGATCAAGAGGGAGCTGAGGTGACAAGGATCCCTCTGCCCCGCTCCGCCCTCCTCGGGTGCCGTTTCCATCTGGCCTTGGCACTGACAGGCGAAGCGGCGATAAACTGCCGAGAGCGCGGCGAGGGGAGGGCTCCTTTCCAATCTATATACACATTATAGATATTTGGTGAAGAAATATTTATTCCCTGCTTTTTTTAGGTTTACAGAGCCGGCATCTGCAAACTATTAGATGGGTTTATTTTCATTAATGTTCTCAAAGAGGCAGCGACATTTATATCCCTGTGGTTTCTTCTTGTGTAACTGAAAAAAGAGCCCTGGGCTTTCCATGGGAATAGCACCCCCTCCACCCCAGCCCCCCTGCTCCTGCCCTGAGTGGCTGTTCTCATGGTGGATGATCTGAGCTGATCTGCTCTGGGTCCATCTTCCCTCCGCCCTTAGCCTGGCTTATCCTGCATCTTGTCGGGTCTCTGGTGTCTCTCTGTGCTCTGGGGGGGCCATGTGCTCCCCTTTTTGCATGGCTAACAGGGGGAGTCCAGCTCTGGAAGTAGGGCTGGGTATTGAGGGTGGCTGCTCCCAGGGTGAGGTGGGCTGTGCCCCCTCCCTGCCCGCTGTGCTGGAGGAGGAGGTGGCTGTTCCCAACTGAAGGGCTGCATTGGGTGGAGCAAAGAAAGCCAGAGCTGGGGGCAGGGTGGAGGGACTGGTTCACCCCCCAGCTGCAGGAGATGTCCTCATCTCTGGGTTCTCTCCTCAGGTCTCCAGCTCTGGGTGGCAGAGCAGTGCTTGGGATGAAGCTGTTGTAGCCACTGTGCACCGTGTGCAGCTGCAACAAGAGCCCAGTGGCAGTAGGAGAAGATGCTTCTGGGAGCAGTGGGGACACTCTCAGCCTTGGCATCACACCCTAGAGGATGTTGATGTGGAGGAAGCACCTCAGCCATCGCTGCATTCAGATTCCTCAGGTCTGCTGCTGCAGAGATCTGGGCCAAGCAGGGATGGTGCCTTCTCTGCCCAGGCCACCCATCAGAGCTGGCGGTGTCCTCACGCTTGGCCGATGGACAAGGAAAAGGTGGTCTGGTTTCCAGAGCAGAAAAGCTTCGTCGCCCGGGCTCAGCCCCCGTGGCAGCGGTGCTGGCAGGGAAGGTGTGGGGCGCATCTCTCTGCAGCGCAGTCCCACAGACAAAGAAGTGCGATGGTGTAAACGTGAGGCAGGGCTGTTTGCCCCGCGCCCATCCCCCTGCACGTCCCACCTCGCGGCCTCATTAGGCTGCCCGGCAGGGTGGGATGAGGGGGAAACCATTTCCTTTCTGCAAAACCAAAAAGGCCCCCCCTGCAGAGTCGCCAGCCCCAGAGCCCTGCACACATCTGTGGGGCTGCCAGCGGGGAGGCTGTGCCTCCGGAAGGCGAAGCCTGCTCTGCCGTTGGCACGAAGCGCTCGGAGCCGCCTACTCAGCTGAAACCCAACAGCTTTTTCCAATTTTCTCTCTCCCCGGGACGGTTCAATGAATCGCTGGCAGAGCCACCGAGGCAGGGCAGCGGTGCCTGCCTGGGGACCAGCAACGCTCCCCGCGGCTTGCGGGAGAGCTCGCAGGCTCCGAGTGGGTCTGCTCAAGATGTTCCTGCCCTCCTCGCCCCTCTGGGAAGGAACAAAGCCCGATGCCATCACCACAGGCAGCTCCTAAACGCGCTCGGGGGCGGCTGGGACCAGCCATGGAAGGGTCGAGCCGTTGGCTTCCCAAAGTCTTTCTCAAGCACCATGGCTGGGGATGCATCAGGAGGTGAACGCGCGGGTCAGCTTTGGCTGGCGCGGTAAAGGGGGGCTCGTGGTCCTCCCGCCGCCATGCGCGGTCCCTGCGGGAGGAGAAGACCCAAGAACTCGCTGGCTCTCGGGGTGAGATACCCAAATTGGTCAAATCCAATGGTCCAAGATCCTTCCATGTTTGGAAGCAAATTCTTGTTCCCTTGGCAAGTCTGTTTGTCCTCGAGGAGCGCGGGGGGTATGTGTGTGTATATATAGCCTCTAGTATAGGGGTGTGCGGAAAAGCGAGTTCCTAACCAAGTTTGCTCCATATGTGGCCATCGCGTGCCACTCCGGCCTGGGGCTGACTCTACCTTCAGAAGGGAGGAGAAGAGGAGAGGTGCTGAGATGTTGGAAGAGTGGCACGTGGGTTGCTCCAGCACAGGAGCTCCGCGCTGTGTCCTGGGTGAGGCCGTGGGGTGGGCTTTGCCCCGGTCAGTTCACAGTGGGCACCTGGTTCTGATGGAGGCTGAACTCTTTGGCTTTGAGGCGTAGGCTGGCGATGCTGTTGGCCATGTTCACCCCTTGGGTGGGCGTCGCGGTCCCGCTGGAGCTGTAGGAGGGCACAGTGCTGCGGGGAGGGAGCAGGGGAGGAATGAGGCATGGCCCACGGAGGAGTCCCCGTGTCCCACGCAGTCCTGCTGGCTTCCCGAGGCCACGCCAGCCGTTGCCTCTTGGGCATCTCCCACAAGAGCAGTCAAGGCTTCAGCATTTTTATGTGGCTGGAGGCGTGTGGGAACCCCTCAAACTATGCACCAGGAGGCCCTGCCTCGAGCTTTGGATGAGATGGCTGGATGCAGAGAGCTGGGAACCAGAAGGGACTCATGCCACCTCTGTGCAGAGAGGTGGGGAGGGTCAGCATGAGGCCAAGCAGATCCCTTGTGAGGACCAGGGGCCCTGCTCTGGCTCTGAAGCCCAACCACAAGCAAGGGATGCTCAGACAAGGCTTGATGGGGTCCCAAAACGAAGCTGGACGAGCTCCTTTCAGCCCTGTAAATCTCCCTGTGTCCTCAGCAGTGGCCCAGGGCTCCTTCCTGGGCGGTCTGTCCCATGGCCATCTCCTCCCCAGCTTCTCCAGTGCCTACACCTACCTGTATGGGGAGGTGCTGGTCCAGGAGAGATACTCTGGTGTCAGGGTGGTGGGTCGTGGTGCCATGGGCTGTTCAATGGCTGCTTCTTGGCTGTAGGATTTGAGGAGCGATGCCGATCTGTTGGCCAGCATTGCCCTCTCGTTGCGGCGGAACTTGGCTCTTCGGTTCTGAAACCAGACCTGCAGGAGGGCAGGTGGTCAGCAGGGCCCTGGTGTGAGCAGGGATGTCCCCAGACATCCGTCCTACCAATCACGGCCGTGTGCAGGATGAAAGGAGAGAGGGGACAGCCCCGGCTCCCGCCCAGGGACGAGGCGGAGGGGGCTGTTTTCTCCCGCACAAACCTTTGCTCACCTGGACTCTGGCCTCGCTGAGGTTGACCCTCCTGGCCAGCTCCTCTCGCACAAAGGCATCGGGGTAATGTGTCCTCTCAAAGACCCTCTCCAGAGCCTGCAGCTGGCTGCTGTTGAAGGTGGTGCGATTCCTCCTCTGCTTCTTCTTCCTCTTGACCGCCCCGCGGCTTGGGCTCAGGCTCTCACCTGTGGGCAAGCACAGGAGAGGCCACGTGAGACCCCACGTGGGGACGTGGTACATGGTCCTGATCAGGTTCGAGCCCTCCTGGGGGTCTGCACTGCTCTGCCCCACCCCAGCCCTTCTTCAGGCAGGTCCCTGGGACTCTGTGGGGAGCAGCAAGCCTGTGGTCTCCGTGAGAATTGAAACCCGCTGCTGGGGCTCCAGGAACTTGCTGCAGAGGTTTCACCTCTGACTGAAACCACCCAGCTCTGAACCTGAGCATCAGCCTTGGCAGGTTCTGGGGCAGCGCTCGACCCAGCCTGCCCGGACTGCATCTCACAGGGCCCCCACAACGGGGACCATCCACGGGTGTCTTGGGCTTGGTTCTGCTAAGGGTTCAGGCCAAGCTTTCATGAGCAGTGATGGAAGTTCAGCGCCAAAACCCCTCTGAGCTGCAGGTCTCAGCTCCCACCTCCAGCACCCCCGATGCTCCGGCTGTGGCGTGTGCCCAGGGCAACGCAGGACAGCAGCCAAGCCTCTGCCCACCCGACCCCACTAGGAACAAGCGCCGTCGCGTCTCGTGGAGCTCAGGCTCTGCAGGGCTTTGCCAGCTCATGGAGACGTGAAGCTGAAGGTGCACTTTGGTTTCTCACTATTGATCTCGGGCTTTCAGCCAGGCTGGGGTTAACCTCCTCTCCATCACCACTATCCTCAGGTTCAGGCCACTTTGGGAGGACTTTTTTCTGAGGTACCCAGTTGGCCACCCGCAAAAGCTTCTGGGGTTCATGTCTGGCTGTCGGTCATCCGTGTATGGAGGTACCACCTAATTATCCTTAATAATTAGGTAATTATTAAGGATAGTAGTTAATATAGCATCAGTTATTAAATCAATTTTTTAATTAATTTAAAATTAATTTAACCAATTATTAATTTAATTAATTAATGAAGCATCTGGATCCAATCAGCATCTGCTGGTGTGTAAGTGTTTGGGGATTATTTGACACGTCCCTAGTTTGAGGACACTCTGCTCCACAGCAGGGTTCTAGCAGGGTTTTCTCCTCTGTGCCCCTGCAGAGGTTGTGGTGGCAGGAATTAGCACCCCCTGAACTTGCTGAAGAAATGAAAACTTGCTGATAAGCTGCTTTGATATTAAATAGATCAGAGAGTCACAGAACTTTAGGGGTTGGAGGGGACCTCAAAGGATCATCCAGTCCAATCCCCTTGCCAGAGCAGGATCACCTGGATCAAGTCGCACAGGAACATGTCCAGGTGGGTTTTAAATGTCTCCAGAGAAGGAGACAACCTGTAGTGTTGCTACATCATTTTGACCATGATTGTTGAAATCTGCTGGGATCAGGGGGCACCTCTGCATGGGAAGTGGAGAAAAACTGCTCTTTCCACCTTCTGGGGCCTGGCTGCAGCTGCTGATCTTCCTCTGCATCCGTTACTGTGTTCTAAGTGCCTTTGGACCTTGGTTGACCAACCCTTGGGTCTTGGATAGACCATCCCCTGTGCTCTTGTGTTTGGAACATGACCTATGTGATCAGGGGTTGGAACAGGCTGTCTAGGGTGTAGAGGGGCAGTTGCCTTCCCTGGAGGGGCCCAAACCCAAGTAGCTGTGGCCCTGGGGGACAGGGTTTAGTGGGCAGGGTGGGGTTGGGTTGCTGGTTGGACTGGATGATCTTGTAGGTCGCTTCCAGCCGTAACGATTCTGTGGTTCTTGGTTGTGGAAGGTGTGAAGGTCAGTGCTGTGCCTGAAATACGTGCGGGTCCGAGGCTCTTCCCCTGCCCAGCGAACCGCAGCCTCCCCTTCGCCGCCGGTTGTGTTTAAAGACTCTCGAATAAAATTCTCCAAATTCCCTCCAGCCCTTGTTCCTGCGGCTTCGAATGCTCTGCCGGCCCCGGCTTTCCAGTTGCCCCTTTCAGTCAAACTCCTTTTTTGGTCCTGTTCTCCTTCAGTGAGCTGCTGGACTGAAAACACCGAGTCCTGCCATGGTTGTCCCTGAGTTTTGTGGGAGCCCGGGACCAAAATGGGAACCATCAGGCTGGGAAGGAGCTGCAGGACGTAACAGGGTGAGATGCTGCCTTGTGAAAACGACAGAGCAGGGCTGGGTTCAGAATGTGCCATCGCCAAGGGCACCCACTGGCCCCCACGGAACTGGCAGTGGTTCCAGCAGAACCCTAGTAAATGTGTAAGTAACGGTTATAAATTCTCGTTGGTTTCATTCTCGGTTTCAAATCTGCCTTGAGGACATTTCCAAACATGATGGTTCTCTCATCCGCTCTAATTTGGCTGAAAGTGAGGAGGAGGAGAAGAGGTTTCCTGACTTAACTCTCAAACTAGTTCTGTAGGACCTGGTCCCATTTCTGGCTGGTTCCTCTCTCCTCAAACCCATGGAGATCAGAGCTAAGTGGCCGTGGGCACAGGGTGGTGCCCAGCGATTCCCAAAAGGGGCTGGCAGGTGTGTTGGGATGGAGATGGAAGACTGGAGCTGGGTCAGGATGCAGCCTGTGCTGGGATGGTGGAGTGGGTCTGGAGAAGGGCAGCAGAGCTGGTGAGGGGCCTGGAGTGCAGGTCTGATGGGGACTGATCTTCCTCTGCATCCGTTACTGTGTTCTAAGTGCCTTTGGACCTTGGTTGACCAACCCTTGGGTCTTGGATAGACCATCCCCTGTGCTCTTGTGTTTGGAACATGACCTGTGTGATCAGGGGTTGGAACAAGCTGTCCAGGGGCTGTCTAGTCTGGCAAAGAGGAGCCTGACTTATTGCTCCCTACAGCTACCTGAGAGGAGGGTGTGGAGAGGTGGGGGGGTCAGTGTCTTCTCCCAAGACACCAGCGATAGGGCAAGAGGAAACGGCCTCAAGCTGTGCTAAGGGAGGGTTAGGTTGGACATCAGGGAAGATCTCTCTTCCCTGATGTTGCTCTTGCTGGAGGGGTTCATAAAACAAGTAGCTGTGGCCCTGGGGAGCAGGGTCCAGTGGGCAGGGTGGGGTTGGGTTGATGGTTGGACTGGATGGTCTTGTAGGTCTCTTCCAACCTTAATGACTCTGTGGGTCTGTGATTTGATTCCTGGGTGGCTGGAGAGCTGCAGGTCGTGGCTCTGCCTGGGTTGGGGCATTTTGTTCTGCCCTGGTGGTGGATCAGCACCTCTTCCCCATGAGCTCAGGCACTGCAGGTGCGTGGGACCCGACCAGTGCCGCCCTCAGCGCTGGCAGTGTGCAGCTGGCAGGGCACCGTGTGCGAAGTCGGGCCAGCTGACCTCTACCAATGATGCCCTGGTAACCCCAAATCAACTTCCCAAGTGTGATCATCACTAAGTGCTCTGCAGAGCAGGACAAGGGATGGGGAAGGGGATGGTTGGGTCCCCTGAAGACGTCCTGCCATCTGTAGGATCCAGATTTAAACAGATCCACTGGCACCTTGTTGGGAGGGTTTGGAAATGGATTCCCTGCCCCAAAGGGCTTCCGGGAATGAGTTTGTGATTGTTAAAAACCTGCTCACTGCTGCCTTCCCTCTGCCCCAGAGCAGCACTGGGGGGTTATGCAGAAAGCCTTGGTCAGTCATGAGCTGGGGGTTCCTTTGGGGCTCAACTGGAGGCACCAGTTTGATTGTCCACCCTGAGGTCAGTGGGGACTCCTGAGCCACCCCCCCAGCCACCCTCCCCTTCACTGTGTTTGTCTTCCACTGATTACAGTTTGAGCTAAAGGGGGAAGAAATGCAGAGCAAGAGGGAGAACGAGGAGGAGAACGTTACTGAATAATGAGAGAGGACTTGGGGTGCAGGATGGGGAGAGGGAGGGGCAGGAGCTCTGTGCAGAGTGGGATGGACCCCGTGACCGTCACCAAAAGGGTCTCATTTCACCCCAGGGTGTGAGAGAAGACATGAGTCTTCATCCACCATGTGGAGGAGTTTGGGGGTGCTGCCTGCTGGGCGACCTCCAACCCCTTCTCTGTGATGTGGGCAGCCTAGGGAACAGTGCTTTGTCCTGTGTGTGCCAGGGGGTGCTGGCAGTCACCCCAAAACCCATCTCCATGCAGTGCTGGCAAGACTGGACTGTGCCATGGCGGCAAGGAACTGGGAAGCGACTGGTCCTGCCCCATTTGCAAAAGCACTGGCCCCAGTGCCACTGAGCCAGAGCCGTGCTGGTCCAGCTGAGAGGTCTCCTGCCTCTTGCCTCTGAGCTTCCATCAGAGCTCCGCAGCAAGGACTCGGTGCGTTCAGCTGCCGAAGGCTGGGCGCCGCGCTTGCCAAGTGGGGGGCCACGCTGGCCGGGCCCCCAGCCTCCCTGTGCCGTAAAGAGGCAATTTTCACTAGATTTCCACCGAGGCTTCAGCTTGGACTTACGACCTCCATTAGCGAGCGATAAACGACCTCCGTGCGGCTGCGATCCAGCCCCAACCCTCAGCTAGAGCCCTGGCTGCTGCTCCCGCTCCTGACTGCGGCGCCCCCAGCCTGGGCCGCTCCAGCCCCGGGGTGACTCTCAGCCCTTGGGGTGGCTGCTGGGATCCATCTGCAGTCTCTCACCGCAGAGTGACTCCCCTCAGGACACCCAGCCCGAGGAGCTCCTTTGCAAAACGCTCATCCCACCCCGTGACGGTCCCCCCTTGGCCAAGTGACACCACAGAACCCCTCACGCTGCACCACCACCCCCCCAGAACAGGTTTTGCTTTGGGGGTGCAAACCCCCCCCCCTTTTTGTCACAGGCTGTGCCAGGAGGGAATGAATCCAGCTCTCCCTTTACAAACCCCCCTGGCTCCTTCTCCTCCGACGTGTTTCATTTTCCATCGCAGACCCCGGAGCCCCGGACAGTTAAATTATTTCACGCGTCCCGTTTCTTTGGGAGCAGTTTGCCAGAGACCTCGGAGGCTTTGCATTCTTCAAACCCCCCCCCCCCCCAGTACCACCAGCACCACCAGCACCAGTATACCCAGAGCTCAGCAATCAGCTCTGCCCAAACATTTCCTTCCCTCCTCCACTTATGGCCCTTTTCAATGCCCCCCCCTTAATTCCCCTCCCACCCCCTCTTTTCACGTCTCAGGTATAATTTAAGGGCCGAAGGAGCCCGGAGGGAATTAGCTGTAAATTCTTCCTAAGACAAATAAATTCAGCCCTTCTAAGTTCCTCGGGGGTTTTTTTTCCCCAGCCGTTGAGAGACGATTCGGGTTTGTTTGACTTGAAATAATGATCGTGGCGCATCTGACCCTCGGGCTGCGGCCGCCTCTAACCAAATAAATAACTTTTATTAATTAAGCTTTATCCTTAACAAATAAACCCCCCCTTCCCCACCCCCAATTTGAGCTTGGACGGCTGAATTAGCGAAAATAAACAGCGGGTTCTCCGGGCACTTGATGTGGATTTAACAAATTAACGCCGGCCCTTCATCAGGGAGAAGCCGCGGGGTGGCGGCGGCTCTTTTACAGCCAAGAAATCCTTTGGAAAAACAATGTCTTTCGTTTCTCCCATGGCCTCGCTCAGTAAACATGTGCACTGCCTCCGTCCCGCGCTGCGCTGGGGGGGCGAGGAGGGCTCCGGCCGTGACGTCTGGCAGAGCCTCCTGTTTGATGGTTCCCCTGGATCTTGCCGGGAGGAGGAAGTGGCTCCCTTTGGATGGTGGTGGGCAGCATCAGGGCGAAGCTCTGGGGGTTGGGAATTGACCCCCATGGGGTGTCCCCCACCTTGGGCTCCTTGTTATCCCTTAACCGCCAGCTGAGGCACCCACAGCCCCGTGGTGTCCCCCCACCTTGGGCTCCTTACCATCTCTTAACCTCCAGCTGAGGCACCCACAGCCAGGAGTGATCCGGGGGGTGAGGGCAGCCAAGTGCAGCTGAACCCGCTTTGCAGAGGCTGCTGTCAGTGCTGCTCTGCTTTGGAAGATGGGGTTGGGGACAATCTGGGAGCTCCTGGGGTTGGGGACAGCCCAGGAGCTCCTGGGATTGGGGACAGCCTGGGAGCTCCTGGGGTTGGGGACACTCTGGGAGCTGCTGGGGAGTTACCTGTGCACACTGGGGCTTTGCAGTGAGGAGAGGTGTCAGGAAGGATGTTCTACAGGCCAAAGGGCAGCCTTGTCCCCACTCACCAGGGCAGGCAGCACAGGGTTGGTCAAAGGAGTGATTCTAAGCACTGCCTGTGCTTAGGACTTCTATCTACCTGGAAAACAGAATCTGCAGAATGGCTCGGGTTGGAAAGGACCTTTGAGATCATCTTCTCCACCTCACATCATCTTGGGAAGCCCAAGGGGCTGAGAAACAGCCAGGAAGCTGCTGGGTCACCCCACAGCGGTGCCTTTCTGCACCCACTGGTGAGCCCAGCCTGGGTGCCTAGGACCAGCAGGGTGTCACAGCAGCAGTGCAAAACCCCATCAAGTGTAACCCTGTTCTATGGGGTAAGGTCACCCCACTTGTCTGGATGAGAAGATCCCCCTTGGGACCAGCAGTCCCTACCCACAGAATGCTGGTCCCACCTTGGCTCAGCACGACGGGTCCAAACCCATCCCAAGAACAACCCACAGGCGCCAGGGACAGGGTATCCCTGGGGATCAGAACATCCCTCGGGAATGGGGGCTACCAACCCCCCTGCTGCCAAGAGCAGGCTCTGACCTCCTCACCCCAACCCACCTCCGCTCCCTTCCCTCCCTCCACCCTATCGAAGACCCCGGGAAAAGCGGAGGGACTGAAAGCAGGGGGGTCCAAATGTGCTGAGTCCAAAGGAAACTTTCCCAGCGCAAGCGGCTTCCACGGAGAAATTTAAGAGAGGGGCAAGTCCCGGCTACTGGGCAAACGTTGCGGCGAAATGTTTCCGAGGATGTTTCACCTCATTAATTGCGAAGAAACCGAATCGCTGACACGTTTTTACAGGCTGCCAGTTTCGCTGGGGGAAGAGCGTCGCCGCTAAAAAGCAGCAGCGAGAGCCTGGACCGAGGAAGGGGCCAAGGCCGTCCCGAGAGGGCTTTCACCGGCGCTCACTGACAGGCAGCAGCCGACGGGTTTATGGTGACGGAGCTGCAGCTGCACCAGGCAGCAACCGCCCAGCGCCGCCGTTTGATGCCCACGGCTGCTCCGGTACCTGGTCCGTGGGGAGAATCCTGCCCGGGGCTGCTGGGACCCTGGGGATGCTCCGTGCGGGATCTTCCGCCCTGATCCCAGGAGCCTTTTTCCCCCTGGAACATCACCTGGTGGTGATGTTGGGGATGGGGCTGCTGTGCCTGAGCACCCATCGCAGTGGGTCCAGCTGAAAGCCTGACCAAGCAAGGAAGGTTCTGGAAGGCCAACCATGGAGGCAGCATCCCAGCTGTCCCACCTGTGCTTGCAGCTCGGCGGTGGCGAGGGAGCCTGGTTTTGGCTCATCCTCGCCTCTAGCAGCAAACCTGGTAGGAACGTGGTGCTTTGGTGGGGTTTGGGACCCGGAGGAACCTGGAGAGGAGAAGCCCTGTGTTGCGGGACATTGGCTCTTAGGGATGGTCCCAGCCCAGCAGCAGCCACCAAATTCAGCAGTGAGAGCTGCTGGTGAATCCAGAGCTTCTCCAGCAAGGGCAGCAGTGGTTTATCTGCTGCAGAACACAAGAAGGACAAGATCAGGAGGTCGTGGTGAGGAGGAGAGGAAGAGAGGAGGTGGAGGAAGGGGATGAACGGAGGTGCTGCAGAAGCCCAGTGAGGTCCCAGGCAGCGGAGCCATGAGCTGTGATTCAGAGAGGACACCCTGGGTGTTGAAAGCTGGTGAAATCCTGGGGCTGCCTCAGGTGAGACCTCAGGGCTCAGCACTCCCCGGACATCTCGCAGCCCTTGCCACCATGCAGGAGGCTCCTGCCCCAGCAAGAGGCAGGAGTTCTCCCCTTTGAGAGTTGATGCCATCACCTGGGGTGGGAGTTGCCTGCCTGGGGATGGACCTGGGGAGGAGGGAACATGGATAGACCCTGCTGCTGGGCTCTCCAGCTCTGGAATGGACCACAGAGCCTGGCACCATCAGCACCCCCTAGAACAACTGCTCCACAAACAGCCCTTAGAGCCAGGCAGTGGTGCTGGCAGCCACCCAGGGGCTGGGCAAAGCCCCTCACTGCTCCTTCCCAGCCGCCTGGCTCCTGCACACCCCAGGGGCCATTGTGTGGGGCCACGGGGCTCAGACTGCCTGGCTGCACCCGCTGTCAGGTGGCAGCAGCCCAGCACCCAGGGTGCCAAACACATCCCATGAGCTCAGGGATCTGCAAGCGAGAAGTCCCCCCCAGGGTTGTGCCCGTGCAGCACGTGATGAGGCCTGGGGACCAGCTTTTGGGGGCTGCCAGGAGCATCCTGCGAGCCTGGAGGAGGCTGAGACCGCAGCCCTGCACGAGGCGGCTCCAGCGGCACCATCGGCTCCTATGTGTCAGGTCTCTGCAGGGATGGAGCTGCAAAGGAGCTGAGCTGGGAATGGGCTGGGATGCTGCTCCCCAGGGCTACCCCAGCTTTCCTCCTGAGTAGGGAAGTTCTGTCAGCAGGGGTGGCAACACTGTGCAGCCACTGCCCGGTGCCCTGGTGGGGTTTGTGCCATCAGGGTCTGATGCCTTCGCTGCTGCCAGCAGAGGAGCACAAAGCTCTGGGGACCCCTCTGCCTGGATGGGGCTGGGCTCAGTCTGAGCCTCCCAGAACTCATCTGCAATGATGGGAAATGGCCAAAGAGGGAGAGGCAGGGTGGCTACGGGAATGTGGCATCCCCAGCCTTGCCCAGGGATGCCCAGAGGGGCTGTGTCAAAACAAAGAGCTCCTGGGGCAGATCTCTGTGGCCGTGTGGCCAGGGGTGGCTACAGCCACTCAGCCTTGATGAGCCGAAGCCCTCAGGGTGCAGCCAGGTGCCCCAGGATAAGGCACCGTGGTGGGTTTGAAGCGCTGAGCTGGGCCAAGTGCAGAGCAGAACTGGCCCGTGGGGTAGGAGGAATTTTAATGTTGTTCTCCCACAAATCCACCGGCCCCCGTGATGGCCCAGGGGCCAATAAAAGGAGGGAGCCCAGGGGCCAACAAAAGGCTCTGGCTGTCCCCCAGGTGCCAGAAACCAGGAGCCTCCCTAGCAAGGAGGCACTGACTGTGGGGGCTTGCTCTCATCTCCTGGCCAGGAGACCTTCTTGGGGTGGGACAAGAGCAGCTTTGGAGCCACCCTGTTCCTCCCACTGCCGCAGCGCTCCGGGATGCCCCTGGGGATGAAGCCCCCAGGCACCCACGTGGAATGGAGCCTCCCCACTTTACCAGCCCTGGTTATGCAGGAACAGCCGAGGGTGGGGACTGGCAGTGCTTGAAATGGGGAACAGATGTGTGAAGGGGCTTCTGTGATGTGGGGAAACGGGCAGCCTGGGGGGCTGGGTCAGCTGCAGGGACCACAGTGAGATCTGGGCACAGGAAATGGCCCCAGCGGCTCCTCACAGCCATCGGCAAGTGGGATGCTGGGGTGGACAACGCCAGGATAGACAGACCCCTCCCGTCCCAGGGTGACAGGCTCTGCTTCCCTGTCCATCTCACAAACCCTTCTGGTGCCATTTGGTGAATCCAGGATGCGGCTGCAGCGGTTCCAGCACCGCTCACATGTGGCCACCTGACAGAGCAGGTGACAGCCCGGCGCCCTGCTGGGACTGTGGCATCAAAGGATGTTAATAAGGCTGGCAAGCACCAGCCCTGAGCCCTGAGTGCCCGCCTGCCCCAGGAGAGCTCCACGGAAAGCTCAGCTTGACCTGCAAGAGCTGCTTGCCCCAGGGAGTGGGACGGCAGCTGCTTCGGGCCGTCCTGGTGTCGAGAGTTCAGTGGGACTGTAGGGTGGTTTGGGCACGAAAACGAATCAGCCGGGGCTGCAGAGCCACCCGGCTCTGAAAGCCAACACCAGGCTGCTGTGTTGGAGCACAGACCCCACTGCTTCGGGGTCATTGCCATGGGGAAGGGAAAAGGATGGTCAGGGACCAGGGGAATGGTGGGAACCCCCACTGGCCACCTCCTGCCACCTCCCCACTTCCCTTCTGGGTTTTGAGGCCAGCTGGATGTTGTTTGCACCCAGACCAAGACGCCGCCCAGCTCCTGTTTTATCTGTGAGGCACCTGCTGGGAGCCCATCCCGTGACCACTGGCCAGTGTCCCCGGACTGGCGACGCCGGCATATTAGGGCAGGGAACAGGACGGGCGCGAGTCCCTGGCCAGGACCCCATCCCACCACCGCTCCGAGGAGAACCCTCGTGGGCGCCTGCACGCACAGACATCCCGGAAAGCCCTGCCAGCGAGCAGCATCGCTGTCCTCCGGTCTGGTTTTCATTTGAGGTCGGTGGCCTCTCGCCAAATTTATTGTAAAACATTCATTTTAATAAGTGGCTCCTAGCTTTTTCTTCATAAAAACCCGGCCCGCTTAACTCTTTCCAGGTTAAAGCAGAGCGGGGGGGCAGATGGTGAGGATGGCAGGGATGGTGGGATGGAAGAGATGCTGGGGATGGCAGGGATGGTGGAGATGGTGGAATGGTGGGATGGAAGAGATGGAAGAGATTCTGGGGATGGCGGGGATAGTGGGGATAGTGGAATGGTGGGATGCAAGAGATGGAAGAGATGATGGGGATGGTGGGGAGGCAGAGATGGAAGGGGTGGTGGGGTGGCAGGGCTGGCAGTGACGGTGGGATAGTAGGGATGGCAGGGACGTTGGGATGATAGAGATGGAGGGGACAGGACAGGAGGCAGGCTGCTGGCAGCAGGTGCCAGCAACAAGGAGGGAACCAGGAGACACCTTGGAGATACCAGACTAGGGGCAACTACATCAGGATCCTGCTTTTGCAAAGCCTATCAGAGCTGAGACCCTCATCCTCATGACCCTCTGGGGCCACAGGGAGCCCAAGTACCTTCTTACCACACTGGTGACCCGAATCCCAGCACCCAGGTGGCCATGACCCCAACACCCAGCCAGGAGTGAGGGATACCCTGGCACTGGTTGTTGAGGTACAAGGTGCAGGTCATGGACCTCTGGGTGCTGTCCTCCAAACCCCATTAAACTGACCCCCGGTGGGTAACGGGGTCCCGCTGACCACACCGAGGGCTTTGCGAAATGGCCGGTGCCTGGTAGTTGACTTTCGATGCCGAAGTTTCATAACCTCTAGTACTAACAGCAGTGATTCGGTGTCTTCTGATCGAATCGAAAGCAGCTCTTTTTTCAATTTACAAATTCCCTGGAGATATTTACAGCCCCCAAATCACAGCCACGTGGCCAGCCCAGCCGAGAAAGTGAAATGGGTGGGAAAGGAGAGTTGTGGTAGCCTCAAGCAGCGCCAGGGGACATCCCCGTGTTGCCACTGTCCCCTCCACAGCACCCCACGGACAGGCTCTGCTTCACACCTTTTGCTGGGAGCACTGGGATCCCAGTTTGCAAGGGTAAACACCCCTCACGGAGATCCTGGCCACAGCTGACCCCACTGGGTTGGCACCTTCTGTACCTTTCCTCTGTCCTTCTGTCTGTCCTTCGCTCTCCCTGCTACCTCTTCCATCCCTCCCCAGGCAGGAGCAGCCCTGCAGCTCTGCTGGGTTTGAAACCAGCCTCAGTCACCCCATCCTGCGTCCCCTCACCCGTGTCCTCTGCTGGATCAGGCTCTTTGCCCCCCCATCCTAAGGGTGACCCCACAACATCACTGCTGCTCCTACCCCAGTGCACCCCTGCAGCAATGCAACTTCCACAAGTCCCCCCCCACCAAATCCCCTGCAATGCCCTGTAAGGCTCTGGATTTGCTGTGATGCCGGTGCTTGGGGTGCAGCACAGCCCCCCCCCCCAGACACACTGTAGTGCCCTGTGAGCTTGGGGTACAGCATAGCCACCCCCCCCGACACAATGCAATACCCTGGAGTTTGGGGTGCAGCACAGCCCCCTACCAAGCCCTGTCAGCTTGGGGTTCAGCACACCCCCTCCACAAACACAACCCCCCCCCAGCTCAATGCCCAACACCCTCTGAACATTGCACGCATCTCGGGGTGCAGCCCACAGCCCCAACCACCACAATCCCTTCTGCCCCAGCTGTGCCCCCGGGCTGCTCCCGGCAAGCCTCAGCCCTGCGAGGGGCTGTGCCCCCTCCCCAGCGCCCGCTGTCCCCTGGCCAGGGCTGCCATGTGCTCCCCGACTCCCCCGCCATGTGCTCCGCAGTCTCCTCGCGTGTGAAGCCGGCAGCCTCTCGGATTCGGTGGCTGGAAAGGCCGGCGCCTCTGCACATCTGGTTCGGGGCGAGAGCCTGGCGCCTGGCTTAGCCGCAGCCTCCATCAGAGACACCGAGACTTTAATAGACTCATACAATCCTCCCTGATCTATCGCTGCAGCCGCAGCTGAAAAGCTGCTTTATTATAGGCACTGCAGAGGGGGATGAGGAGGGAAGGGAAGGGGAGGGGGCCAGTGGCTGCTCGCTGCCACTTTCCAAAGGCTCCCAGCCCGCCCGGCGTCCCCCCACCCTGGGACCCGAGCTGCCTCCCACCGGCACCGCGGTCCTGCCCTGGCTCCCAGACCTGGGGTGAATGAGCAGCACCAGCCTTGTTATATCTCCTGCTTGATTAACGCCTGTGGACCCCCTTCCCCGGCCGCTGTTTGCCCCCCAACAGTGTGCCTGGCTGGGACTGGGGTGGGGGTAGCGAGGGGACTGGCTCCATTCCCATTAATGTCCCCCAAGGAACGTCACTGCCCCTCACGCCGGGGTGCTTATCCCAACGCCTCGAGCATCAGCATCCCGGTCACCTCCAGCTCTCTCCTGGGGGATCCAGAGCTGCCCACAGGCGAGGAGCGCAGACACTGGACCCCCACCCCCGCACCCCAGTGATGCCCCCAGTGCTGGAGCGGGGAAGTACTGGGTGAAGGACGCGGAGCACAGACGGGGCGGCTCGTTACTCCGTGGGAAGGCTGGAACCATTGCCCCCAGCCCCGCGTCCCTCGGGCCAACGCGAGCGCTGGGAGTCTCGGGGGTGAGGGTGGGATTTTTTCCTCTTTTAATTCTTGGAAATTTAGGGGAGTCCAGTGAAAAACATCCCGGTTCTGCAGTGCTGGAACAGCGCTGGCCAAGACGTCGGAAAACAGCCTTGAAACCCCTAATCAGTCCTTCCCCCCCTCCAAGAGGAATCGCTTTCCCATCCTCTCTGGTCCCGCTGGGCATCGCTGGCCCCGGAACAGGCACTGGGACCAGGCAGGGGACTGGGCAGCCCCGGCTGCCTCTGCCCACAGCGCTTTCACCCTCTTCCTAGTTGCTTTTTCCACCCAGGATAAAAGTGACCTGCGCTAAGCCTGGTCTGAAGCCTTGTCCAGCCCCAGCTCTGCGCGGGCACAGCCCGCCATCCCGGCGTTCTAAAGGGTTCTCCGAGCCCGTTCCTGGCTCTGGGATCTCATCTGAGGAGGGTAACTCCTTCCAGCTGCTGCTCATGCCGCAGGGATGGGATGAGGTGCCAGCTTGGGGTCACCAAACGTCTGCCAGCTCCAAAGAACCCAGATCCCCTCCCGCTTCCAGCCTCATCCCTTTGGCTCTGGGGCTTTACAGCTCTGTGGGGCAGAATTCCTTGTAGCCAGAGGGAATCAGCCCCGGGGAGATGGGGTGACGGGCCCTGCTCCCTGGGAGAGAGAAGGGTTTCTAATGAGGCAGCCTGAAAGCCCCAAATCATTTCATCAGCCTCTCAGCTACAGACACACGCCCAGGCTCTCTTAAAATGCTGATTCGTTGAAATTCGCCCATCTTGGCTGCGTGGAGCCCAAATTTCATAGTTTTCCCGTGAATCAGCCCCGTTCCCTGAAATAACAGCCCAAAAGGAGGGGAAATAGTCTTGCACTGAGCTGTTCCTGGTCGAGCTAGACACAACAGCCCTGGGGGGGGGGACACGACAGGCAAGGTGTCCCCGCGGTGCCCCAGCACCCACCCAGGCTGTGCTCGGCTGTGCCAGGGGCTGCTGGAGCTGGGTGCTGCCAGGACCCCCAGGGGAGTGGGCGAAGCCCTGTGCTCCCATCACACAAGGGGTGTGAGGGGAGAAAAATCCCAGCAATGACAGACTGGGTGGGGGGACGAAGGGATCTTTGTGCCCTCCTGGTCCAGCTAAGGCTGCCCTGGCTCTTGGATATCCCCAGCAAGAGGGCACCCAGCTCCCCACACCCTGGTTTGGGGGATTTTTTCCTCAACCCTCTGGCAGCAGCCCCCTTGGTACAGATGTAGGGGTGTGGGGGGACCCCACAGAGCTCTGCGAACCCTGCAGGAAATGGGCTGCTGTGAATTGCCCTGAGCCCCTGGGGAGTGACCAGGGCTGCAAACCCTCTGCTCCAACCCAGAGCCCCCCAAAACAGGGGTCCGGGTGGGGGCTGGAACTGAGGTGGGGTGGGTGTTCAGCCCATCTGGGGACAAGTGTTCCCCAAACTGGAGCCCAGGTGCCACCAGTCAGTGAGAGCCTGGTGCAGCCCAGGGCAACGAACATCCTCCCAGTTTACAGAGTGGGATGGTGAGCAGGTGTCACCATTTGGGGCTGGATGGGACTGAGAAGCATAGAGCTACAGTTCCAGACTGGGCCCCATGAAACCTGGGGTCTCCCAGCCATGACCCCCCACCACAGGGTCCCTCCCTGCTGCAGCTGGCACTGGTTGGTGCTGCTCTGGCTGGCTGTGGTGAGGCTGTGCCCCAACCCAGCCTCTTGCCTGCCTGTGCTATGAGACAAGCACCGCTCAGACCCACCCCATGGTTTTGGGTGGATGAGGACTGCAGAACCAGTTTCCCTTCAGCATGGGCCAGGGGACCACGTGCAGGACATTGGGTCCTGTGGCAGTGACACCAGGTGAGCCATTGGTGGAGGGGAAGCCTGGCTGCAGTGATCCTATTGCAGGTTTGGGGCTGTCCCCTGCCCTCTGCAGCAGCCCAGGGGAATGCAGGGTGGGTTGCTGGGTGGGTGCCTCCCCATAGCCCCTATTTTTCCTGACTGGCATACACTGGGCTCCCAGTGAGCAGCTGGAAAGCGTCTGGGTGAGCTGGGACGCGTCAGGCTCCCTATCCATCCCTCGCCTGTCGCCAGCCTTGCACTAAGTGCAAACAAATGTGGAGGGCTGGGGTGGAGGGCTGGGGTGTGGGCTGGGGTAGGGAGCTCCTGCCCCATTAACTGGTGCTTATTCAACCCACTGATGCACCAGGACCTGCCAGCATCCAGCTCTGGGCAAGCACTGGTCCTGGGCACCAGGCCTGGCTGTGCTGTCCCCTGAGCTGGGGACCATCTTGCTCCAGCAGCCCCATAGGCTTGGGAAGTGTCCCCAGGTGGGCTCTGGGGAAGCTGATGTGTTGTCACCTGAGAGCCACGGTCATACAGGATGGTTCCTGTCCCAGTGCCACCCAGCTGGGCTCCACTGGCCTTACAAGGACACAGACAGTTGCCACTGTTCCCAGCTCTACCACCCAGGGGCCAGCTCTGCCGGGGGCCCTGCAGGATGCCCCAGACAGCAGCTCCTCTGCCCAGGCTCCCTATCATGGGGAGAAGCGAGAGACTGGGTGCTGTCAATCCCCCACCCCAGCCTTGCTGCCTGCTGGTGGGTCTCCTCCAGGCTGGGGCAAGCAGGTCGTGGTGCCACCCTGAGCAGCCAGGACTCCCACTGTCCCCTTCTTGGGGGGAAAAAAGCATGAGATCCCCCCCCGAGAGGGGCAGCTGTGACCATCACCCACTTCTCAAAGCTGCCTCCTCCTCCCTGTGGGGGCTGACTTGGGATCCTGACACCCCCATCCCTCCCTGAGCAGTCACCCGGCCATCCTCCCAGCATCAGGGTTTGGGGGATTTCCAGCACTTCTGAGCCCGTGGAAAGTCGATGGATGCTGAAGGGAGGGGTCTGATGAGTTCAGGGTTATGGGGTAGGGAGGCCCTGGCTGAGTCCCCATGCCCATGGCCCATCCCTGCTGGCCCCAGGGGTCTGTGATGTCTCGAGCCAGGCACAGGGTGCTGGCCATGAGTTAGCAGAGCCAGATCTAGGTGCAGCCCAGCCACGTGTGTGAGTGCCCCGGGGAAGGCAAGTCCCCAGGCGCACACCCCATCAGCGGTGCTGAGTGACAGGGCTGGTGGCTGGCCCCCCAGTCAGTGGGTCCAAGACATCACTGAGCTGTGCCCCCCCATCCTGTGGGGGAGTGAGGAGCACAGCTTGACCGTGTCCCATGAGCCAGGACCAGCACAGCCCATGGGCTGGGCCATTGCAGGACCATCACTAGGACGGCTCTGCCTCAGGGAAGGTGTCCAAGTACTGGGAGAAGTTCAGGGCTGCTTGAGGAAGTCGGTGGCAACATGACCCCAGAAGCAAGTCCCTCCCCATTTGCCCCTCGGTTATCTGGTCCCTCCCTGCCCCTCTTTTCAGCTGCCCCCATTTACACAATTAAACCTATTTGCTGTAAGAGCATCTCAAACCCCCTCGGTCCCTGGGGTGCAGCCTTCCTTCTTGCTTCATCAGCAGCACAGTCCCAGCAGGGGTCAGAGGTCCCAGCCACCCTGGGGGTGATGGAGAGGCCCCAGGAGCCACCAGATCTCCCCACCCCGTTGCACAGTCCCACTGGCACTGCCCGCCTGCCCCACGCTGGACGATCATCTCAGAGGGGCCACAGTCCTGAGCTCAACCGCGACAAAAGTGGCTCTTTCTGAGCTTTCAGCCCCGAAGCGGCTGCGGGGCCAGCGCCCGACTCCCTCTCCCATCCCCAGGCGGCACCAAGAGTAAGTTCATTGTTTGAAAAGCCGTCAGTCAAGGCCTGCTGGCTAAAATTACCCCCTTGCTTTATCATCTTGAGAACATTAAGGGCTGTTGTTAACAGATGTTTTGTGTTACACGTTATTTGTTAGTCTAATGAAAGGAGGTGAACAAGCTTTCAAGACCTCAGAAATTGGGCGGAAGGTTTGCAATGGGAGGCTGCTGCACCGCTCCGGGGAGGATGAAGATGAGGGTGAGCCTTCGCCACCCTGCCGGTGTTTTCTTGCTCCTCTTGCCTGGTTTGTGGGATCTCTGCCTCTTCATTTCTGGTGCCACAAGTTGCACAGATGCTGTTTGTACTCCCCTCCCGGGAGGATGCGCTGGGTGCCCTCAGGGCCAGTTTGGGGCTGGGGCCGGGGCAGGGGCTGAGCAGAGAGGGGGAGGTGGGGACAGCTCTGGTCCCTGCTGCCAGTGGGAAGGGATGTGCCAGGACTGCAAGGAGCTGCTCCTGGAGAAGAAACATACCCAGGGTCCTGGACATGGTGCTGGCCCCAACCACCCTCCCCAGCTGGGAGGAATGTGGAACTAGGGCTGTAGGTGAGGGTAGGGAGGAGATGAATCCCTCTTCCAAAGAATAAAACCCTTCCCTGAGCAATGCCAGGCTGGCAGCAAGTCTTCCTCCTGCTACAGCTGCCTGGGGAAGGGGAGAGGGCTGCTCTAACCCCCCAGTGGCACATGAGCCTGGTAAGGGCTTCCTGATCACATCCTGCAGAGAGACCCAGGCACCGGGATCTGTTTGTGTGGATAACAAACCCACTGCCACCGACCCACGGGGCTCCAAACCTTCATCTAGTGGAAAAACCCCATGATGGTGAAAAGGAAGAAGAGAGAAAACGCTGGGAGGCTGCTTCACTTTAGGATGCCAATAAAAGATAACGTTCCCAGTAAAAGTTCCTCTTGCTGTCATCACGCCGATGCCAAAAGCATCGCAGATGTGCAGCGAAGGGCTGCTGCTCGCAAAGGCAGGGCGTTGGCCTGGCATTTTGGGTGTCCCCATCTCCATTTGGGGAGCTGCAGCCCAGCTTTGGCAGTGGGCAACGGCTCCAACAGGTCGATATCTGTGTGCACGTGGGTTTTCTTCTCTGGTTCTGTTGTTCTTTCCTTGCTTGTCCCAAGCTTCTATTCCTCAGGTATTTACCTCTTCCAGGTGGAATCGGAGGGAGAAATGTTTCTGCTCCTGGATTGTCAGAGCATCACAGATGCTGATGGTGTCTTCACCCCGAAACAGGTGCTAATGGGGAAAATTCCCCATGGTCCAGTGGTGCTGGGATCAGCTGGTCAAACCCCACAGGGCCTCTGCCCCAGGAGAAATGGGCTTTTACTGTGAAAAATGGGCTTGTGGGATCAGCCAGCCCCTTATCCTCTCTCTCTGGTATTTGCATCCCCACTGAGCCTCTCTGGGTGTATTAGGAGCTCAGCACTGTGAGATGAGCTGCGGGCTGGGCTGGGTTTCCAAAAGCTGCGCTGGTCCCACACGGCACAGCATCCCCCAGTACGGTCCATCAGCGGGCAAAAACCAGCTCCCCACAGTCCCAAAGGCAATGAGAGAAGTACAAACCAAACCCCAGGGAAGGGGAGGGTGGATGAAAAATAGTGCCAGAAATAGAAGATACCATCCCAGAAATCAGCACCCAGCCTCACCCAGCCCTCTGCACCCTAATCAGAGGCACACTGGGGTCTTGAGGGGGGTTGCCTGTGGAGGAAGGAGATTGTGTACGGAGATAGCAGTGGGAGAAAGGTGCTTCAGAGCTGCACACAACGTAGGTGCTGCTGGAGGGAGCACCCTGTGAGTGGGAGTCCCACTGGGAAAGGGGGTCTGGGAAGCCTCTGGGGTAGGCTGTGCTCCGGGGTGTCACAGCAAACAAGACGGGAGTCCCAAAGCCCTGCCTGGAAGGGGTGGGTAGTTGCAGGATTCTACCTTTCAGGGGTGTATTTAATATGGGCATCACAGCCTGGGCCGTGGGGAGGAGCTGGGACACTTCTGCTCCCCGTTCTGGGGTCTGTCAGTGACCCCTGGACCTGGGATCTGCCGCAGGGACGGGACGGACTATGCTCGCCCTGGGACCGGGAGGTGCCCGGCATGTCCGGGCAGGAGGGACTGTCCCGCTAAAAAGTGACTCCTGCTGGGAGACACCGAGCGGCCACGCGTCCCTGTCCCGGTCCCGCTTCTCCCAGCCCCGGCTCTCTCCCCGCCGGCCCGGTGCTGTCGGGGCCACCGGAGCTGCGCTGCGGCCGCTGCCATGGGCCACCCGCTGCATCCCGGTCCTGTGGCTGCCCCGGGCCCGGAAACCGAGACGGGGAACTCCCGGGGAAAAAGCGGGGACCCCTCGGGCCGCCCAGCCCCGGGACGCACCGGCTGCTCGAGACCTCCGGTGGCGGCGAGGAGAGAGACGGTTCCTCCCCTCGGTCCGTTGTCCGTCTTCGCGGTGCCAGGTCCCCCATCCCGGTTCCCTGTCCCCCGTGGGGGGTCACTTTTCTCCAACCATGGGGATACCGGCACCCCCGCAGCTGGCCCCGACGGGAGTCACCCCTCGCCTCCACCCGCACCTCCATACCCCGCAGCCCGCCGTGAGGGGACACCGACCCGCTTTGTCCGCCGTGCCCGGCCCTGCTCTGCCCATGCCGGGGCAGCGGCGAGGCCACCCCATCCCCGAAGTTGCACCAAGCCGGGGGAGACCCGTCCCGAGGCGGCGGGACTCACCGTCCTGGGGCGCTGCCTCGCTGCCGCTGCTGCCTCCCGACGGCTCCGCTACGGCCTTGCCGGTGCCGGCGGTGGGGGGACCGGCCGGGGGGGTCCCGTTCATCCCAGCCGCCACCTCCTCAAGGTCGAGGAGGTGGCTCACGCTGAAGTTTTTCCGACTTTGCGCGTTTTCGGGGGGCTCCGGGCCGCGCACGGCGCTGGGGGCGAACGGCTTGTCCATCGCGAAGGCTGGAGCCGAGTCCATGGCTCCCACCCCCGGGCCACCCCGAGGTGCCGGGTGGCTCCCCCGGCCCCCTTTTTCCCCTNATAATTGAAGAAAATAAACAAAACGGGGGGGGAAATCAAAGCCCGGCTGCCCTGAGTCCGGCTGCCTCCCCAGCCCCTGATCCGCCTTGTGCTGACGTCTGGGGAGAAACCACGCTCCCAGCCCAAACTTTCTTCCCTTGCTCTTTGCTCTGGAGCTGTTCAAACAAACGCCCCTGAGCCGAGCCGAGCCGAGCCGAGCGGGGCGGCCCCTCGCCCCCCTTCCCCGGCGACCTGCCCCCCTGCCAGGGGCCGAGCACCGCCGGCAGCCAAGCCGCGGAAAAGGGGGGGTAACCCACTTCCCCCCCACCTCTACCCCATCCACATCATCCCCTTCCCCCCCGCCAAGCCCTTCTTTAAGTGCTTCTATCAACAAGTGTAAGTGGCTGCGCTCCGTGGGGAGGGATATTGGTGGTGGGGGGGGTGTTTCCCCGGCCCCATTTGGGGGTGGGGGGAGAGGTGACCCGCAGGTTAGCGGGGGGCACGGCCCCCCTCCATCTCTAGCACCCCCCTCCCCTCCTCCTCCTCCTCCTCGGTCCCCATCAACCCCAGAGCAAGGTCAGGTCTCCTGGGAAAAGCCTGGCTCTCTCTCCTTAATGAGATAATTACGTCCTGCACCACAGTTAAAAACTCATAGGCTGCTTCCCTTGGGCTTAGAGAGAAACCTCCCTAATGAAAACCAGCCCCCGGGAGAGGAAAAGGGAGTTTTCCCCCTTTAAAAATTGTATATAAAAGATATTTAATTTAAATATCTATCCACACAGATCTAGGGGCGGGGGGAGCCAGACCCAGCGCCTGGAGCTGGTTGCTGGTGTCTGTTGAGGGCTGGGCTGGGGGAGATGAGCAGAAATGGCAGAGGATGAGGTTTATTCTCTCTTCCCCCAGCTCCAGCAGCCTGTCCTGCCCGCCACCGCTGCCGGCACATCTGGAGGGGCTGGGTGCGCAATCTCGGAGCGAGAAACGCCGCGGCAGCCCAGCTCTGAGCTCATCGCCATCCTCCGCTCCAGCGCAGCCCAGGGAGGCAAACCCCTGGCCGAGTTATTTTCGCATTTGCCGAAAGCTCTCCTTTGCGCTCTCGTCCCCTTCAAGTTGGAGCGGGAGGGTCTGGAGCCAGGCAGCGCTGCCAAATCTGATCTTCCTGACGGGGAAAGCAGCTTCCCAGACCTCTCCGGCTTGGAAGGGGGGCAGCTGAAGGCAGATTCTGGCTCTCTCTGACTCTGCAGGGGGCTCCGAGCGTGCAAACAAGCCAGAGCAACCTCCCTACCCCCCTCCTGGGATTTATTTTTTGTTTAGTTGGTCCATTTATTGGCCCTATTGGCCCAATTTATTTGCCTTAGGGCCGCTTTAGGAATCGGCTCCGGCGTCTGGTTCTGCCTCCCCTTGGCCATGTAAATCAGGGGCTGGTGTCACCCCACTTTCTGCTCCTGCTCCCCGTGGGTGGGTGTTTTACCCCCTCCCAGCACCCAGCTGGATGGGTGCCCGGTGCTGTGCGGTGCCCGGGCGATGCTGCGCAACGCGCTTACGCATCCGCTGCGTGTATTAGAGCATAAACTGCCCGTTACCCTCAGCCCTCATGTCTGCCCCATGTTCTCGGGGTGCCTGCATCACCCCTGGGGCCAGCAGACCTGGGGGACCCAGTGCAGACCCGTGTGTCACCCCTCCTCAGCCAAGTACCTGCTTGATCCTGCTGTTTCTTCCACTGTGGCTACAGGGAAAGACCTTCCACAGGATGGGGGTGACACTAAGCCCAGGAGAAGTTGCTGGAGGACCAGCCTGGGATATGGGGATGTCTCGTTGGAGGGCAGTGACCCATGGGGGGTGCTGGGGGGGCTGGAGCAGTGAGCACCCCCATCGAAGGATTTTCCTCTAGGACCCAGACTCTGGGAACATCCTGCTGTGATTATTTTGGGAGAAGGTGGACTGTGGGGCGGCTGCTCTTGGCCCATGAAAGGGTGAGGGTGTGGGACGGAGCAGTCCCCCAGCGCCATTCATAACCCTCTTCCTCCTCCTTGTTCCGGGCCAGACCCGGTCCTTGATCTGTCTGGTTTTTCCAGGGGAGACGGCTTTGCCTCAGTTCACGGCATTAAATAATTAAATGGAGGGAATAATCATCGGCGAAACCCCCTTGGGTTCGCACTTCCTCGGGCCCTCTGATTGCCGATATTTTTTTGGGTGAAATATGACCTTTTTTTATGATCAAAGGGAATCGGAGTGCCAAAGGAAAGTTTAAAAAAAAAAAAATAAAAGGTTAAAAAAAAAGTTCAAAAAGAAAAGGTTAAAAAAAGTTTTAAAAAATTTTTTTGAAAAAAAGGTTTAAAAAAGTTTTGAAAAAGTTAAAAAAGAAAAGGTTTTTAAAAAGTTTTAAAAAGTTAAAAAAGAACAGGTTAAAAAAGTTCACAAAAAGTTTAAAGAAGAAAAGGTTAAAAAAGTTTTAAAAGTTTTTTTGAAAAGGTTAAAGAAGAAAAGGTTAAAATTGTTTTTAGAAAAGGTTTTAAAAAGTTTTTTAAAAAGGTTAAAAAAGAAAAGATTAAAAAAAGTTTTTAAAAAAAGTTAAAAAAGAAAAGGTTAAAAAAGAAAAGATTAAAAAAAGTTTTTAAAAAAGGTTAAAAAAGAAAAGGTTAAAAAAGTTCTTACAAAGTTTTTAAAAAAGGTTAAAAAAGTTTTTAAAAAAATTTAAAAAGAAAAGGTTAAAAAAGAAAAGGTTAAAAAAGGTTTTAAAACAGGTTTAAAAAAAGGTTAAAATAAAGGTTAATAAAGCAGGTTTAAAAAAAGGTTAATAAAACAGGTTAAAAAAAAGTTTTTAAAAAAAGTTTAAAAAAAAAGGAAAAAGAGAAGAGGGCAAACGGTTTCTTTTTTCCCAGTCCTAGTGGTCTGGTAAAGTTTCTTTAGACATGCCAAGATTTACACACCTTTCTGCAGGGTGCCTTAAATTACCCCCCGACTCTTTGCACGTTTCCATGAGCCGAGCAAGAACAGTAAGTCATTGAGAAATTAACTGGCCTTTCAGTAATATCCCCTGTCGGCCTTTCAGAAGGAGAAAGTCTAATGACTTTTTTGAAGTAGAGGTCAGCGTTTGCTTTTTTAAAATAAAACAATCTGTATTAATGCAATTTCCTCTGTAGCTGTAGGATTTGCCCTTTTGTCTTTTGGGGGGTTTTTTGAAGCTTTTTTTTTTTAAAGGTTTTTTTTTTTAATGAGGCATCTGAATGCGAGACCCTGTCGTTGGAATCCCACCTTCCTGCTGGTGTTTCCCAACTGTCTTGTGCAAACTCTTCTTGTTTTTCTGGTTTATTTTAAGTGTTGTTTTTTGTTAAAAATCACAGAATTATTGAGGTTGGAAAAGACCTCTGAGCCCGTCCAGCCCAGGTCCCAACATCACCACAGCGGCCAGATCATGGCACCGAGTGCAGCATCCACACACAGAATCACACAGAACATTAGGGATTGGAAGGGACCTCCAAAGATCATCCAGTCCAATCCCCCTGCCACAGCAGGACCACCTAGATCCAGTCGCACACGAACACATCCAAGTGGGTTTTAAATGTCTCCGGAGAAGGAGACTCCACAACCCCCCAGGCAGCCTCTTCCAGTGCTCTGTCACCCTCACTGGGGGGAAGTTCTGTCCTTGAACACCTCCAGGGATGGGGACTCCACCACTGCCCTGGGCAGACCTTTCCAGTGTCTGATCACACTGTCTGTGAGGAAGAGCTTCCTAAATGTGGTTTAAGTGATGAAAACTGGACCTTGGAGCTGGCAAGAGGACTCTGGGCCGTGCTTAGGGCAAAGTATGGCTGGTTTGGAGATGAAGCCAGGAGGGTTTGCTTTGCCTGGCATCAAGAACCTGGGTTTTGCTGAGCTGGGTGGGTGCTCAGAGCCCAGCTTTGCTGAGCTGGAGCTGTTGGGCTGATGAAGCAGAGCAGCTCTGGATCATCAGGGCTGTGCCAGGCCCCTGGAGATGAGGATCTATCTGGCCAGAGCCTGCTAGACTTGCAGCCCTGGGGGTGGATGAGTTTCTGTTTGCCAGTCCTTCATCTTCCTCTGTTAAAAAGCAAGAAAACAACCCCATAGTTTTTTGTAATCTCCCTTTGTGTCCTCCTGGGGGGCTCCTGGTATTTCTCTCATGCTGTGAGAACATCTTGTGCTTCTACAGCCCTCACCAGGGCACTGATCTGGATGGGCTCTGCCAGCTCCAGACCTCCTCCTCACCCCCGGGGATGGTGCCAGTAGCTGGGTGGGATGATGCAGCACCCTTGGAGCTGCTTGAGCTGGTGCTGCTCCCTGCGGTGTCCGGGTGCTTGCTCTCCTTAACATTCCCAGCATCTTTCCCTCTGGACATTATTGTGCACAGAACCTGGGCTGACTTGCCCACATCTCCCGTGGGGGAAGTGCTTTCCTTACTATGGAGATGCTCCTCTGCTCCACCACAAAGAGAGTGTTCAGAGGAAGAACTTGAGTAGAGGAGATGGTGGGGGCTTCATTATGCCCAGACAGGTTCCGGTGACTGGTCTCAGGGAGGGTGTTTGGGAGTCCATCCCTTCCCCAGCGCTGGGGACCAGTGTTGTCTGCCCCATCATCTGCAATTGGGGCCGTGCCCAGCCCTGTGTCCTGCCCAGCACTGGGGACTGGAGCAACTGGAGCAACTCCATCCTGCCCCTGGCACTGAGACCGTTGGGCCAGGCAGGGTCAGGGCAGTGCTGCTCACAGGGGGTCTCACTGGAGGAGCTCCCCTATGCCCAGCTCTGCAGCTCCCAGCAGGAATGGCTTTTCTCTGTCTGCTGAGCAGTTCTTCTTTCTCCTTCCATCCCTGCCAGACCTGGAAAGTGCCCTGGGCCAGCTCCTCTCCTCCTCCTCTCTCCCCTCCAGCCCTCCAACTCCCCCTGGTCCCTCCTAGCTCCTTGTCTCTGTGGTCTGGCATTATAAAACATCCCAACCAGGCCCTTGGAGAAGGGTTCTCTCCCAGCTTTCACATTCCCTCTGTTTCTGCCTCCTTCTTTCGCTCTTTCTTTCTCTCCCTCTTTCTTTCCCTGCCAGGAATCCCAGTCCCAGATGAACCAATACTCTCCATGGCTCTGCTATTTCCCTTTTATCCCCCCCCAAACCCCCGCCTCCCACCCCAACCTCTCCTTCAAAAGCNGAAAAGAGTGAACTAAAAAAAAAATAGAAACAAAAAAAAAGAAAAGAAAGAAAGAAAGAAAAAAAAAAATCAAAGCTGCACATATTGGATCCAGATGTTCTTGCAGCCCTTTCCAGCAATTTAATTAAATTCCCCCAGACAGCCAGGAGGATTTCTTAATGATCAAATTTCCCTGGCTTTCCTCCTAAAATGCCCCTCTTTCTTCAGCTGGCTGTTGCTCTGTCTCCCTGATGGATCGCCAACTCACATCCTTCCTAGTCCACCCCTCCAAGGCGATGGGAAGGAAGGGGGCAGATCTCGGTGCTGTTGTTTCAGCCAGGGCACCCCAACGCCCTGATGCCTCTGCTTGCATAAAGAGATTTTTCACCCCAGCAATGTGAGGGCAGGGAGTCACATCCCTGGAGGCTGTGGCTTGTGGTGTGATGGTGGCAGGACCAGAGCAGGGATGCCATGGGGAAGTGGTCCTGCATGCCCAGCTCCTCACCAGCTCTGCCCTGCCAGTGGCTTCAGCCCTTGCTGCTCTGGGCTGGACACCTCCAGGGGTGGTTTTCCGGCAGGTTTGGCCCCACACTGCATCCCCAAATCCACATGTCCTGCTGGGGGACAATTGGAGTGAGGGCCAATCTTCTGCAGGGTTCATGGGGGTACGGCCAGGCAGTGAGGGGTCTGCTCTTGTCTCCAGGGCCAGCGTGGCTGGGGTCAGACGGGGCAATGGAGTGACCCACACTCACTAGCATTCCTTTCCCAGCCAGCGGTGGGGGATGCAGAGGGGTGACCTTCCAAATTGGTGTCTGATGGAAGGCTGGACCCTACAAGAACTCTAGCAGTGCCAAGCAGCTAGGGACAGTGACTGTGACCACTGCTGTGCCCCTGACTGCAGAGGGCTTGGGATTTCACTGAACCATGGAGGGTTTGGGCTTTGCCAGGACCATGGAGGTCCCAGAGTTTGCCTGGCTGTAGGCACCAGTGAGGAGACACTGAAGACCAAAGTAAGGGTCTCAGCTGCCCAGCCTACCCAACACGAGGTCCCCCCAACCGGGCATGAAGCATCCTCCATAGAGATGGACAAATCCTCAATCGCCTTTATCCCACTGCTTTTCCTCCCTGGCCTCTGCACAGGGGACCCTCTCACTCACAACAGCACGGGGACAATGATGCCCCCCAAACCTCAACCACAGTGAGGGGACTGCTGACCTGCAAGGAGGTGAGGTCCACACTGGCAGCCCAGGGAGGTGTCACCACACAGCACCGGGTCCTGGTGGCACCAGAGCCAGAAGCCATCCTGCAGAGGATTTGGGACCTTCTGTGGGCACCCCACTGCAGGGGAGGAGCATGGGGGGGAAAGAGGGGTAGGAAACAGAGAGGAATGTGATGGTGCGTCAGGTCAGTCCTCCTTATCCCTCTGTCCCGGGTCGGGGAGCGCAGCAGCGGGATCAAATAAACCCGGTCACAGGAGACTCGGGGAGGCTCCGAGTGGGGGCGGCTCCGTGGAGCTCCTGCGCCTGGGAATTCCTCTGGAATCACCACCGAGATGATGATGGTGGCGATGGTGATAATGGCGAGGATGGTGGTGATACTGGTGTTGGTGACGATGGCGAGGATGGTGATGATGATGATGACGGTGATGAAGATGATGGTATCGATAAGCACCGAGCGAACGATTCGCCCAGGCGGGGAGGGGTGGGGAGGTGTCACGGCGTCGGGGAGGATGGACGGACACCTGCGCCGGGGGCTCGCACACGGGGGATTTCCTAGGGAAACGGAGACCACGCGCGCCCCCGCGTTCATGCGCGCTCCCGGCGCGCCGTTCTCGGCCGCCTACTGCCCCCTGCCGGCCGCGCTGCAGAACTGCCCCGCCCCGGCCCCTCCCGCCGCAACCAGCCGCTTCCGCTTCCGCCAGCAGGGCCGGGGCGGCTGCGGCCGGTGAGTGGCTGCGGGTTCGTCCCGGGGGTCCTCGGCACTGCCCCCGCTGTGGGGTGCGGAGGGTTTAGGCCTCCGCGCGTGTTCCCCTGGGCATGGAGGGACTTTCGGGGCCTCCCGGTCCCCTCCTGGGGTCTCCGCTGGTGGGTTGGTGGCCCTGGGGCTGGTCCTGCGGCGTGCGGGGGCTGCTCAGGTTCTGCTCCCCGGGTGCACTGGGCGCAGCCACCCCTCCTGGAGCTGTGGCAGCGCCTGTGCGGGTGGGGTTTTCCTCCAGCCCGGCCCCACCCGGCCCGTTTTCCCCCCGCACCCCGATAACCCCCGTGTGGGGCTGTGCGAGCGGGAGATAACTGGGCTGCAGCCTGCGGGGCGGGGGGAGGACCCTGTGCGGGGCTTCGCTGCTTTTGAGTGACCCATGAGGAGGGAGGGAGGGAGCTTGTGGGGGGGGGGGGGGTTTCCTAAATGAAAGCTGCTAGAGGGATTCTTTGTTGTTGTTTTAAGAGGAAGGAAAAGGCCTTTGGAAACCTCTCAGCGCCAGGGGCTGCCCTGCCGGAGCCCTGTGTGCGGGGGAAGAGGCCTCTGCGATGCTGCGGGGCCCCGGGCGGGCTGTGCCGGGAGCAGAACGCGATGCCTTTCCTGCACGGCTTCCGCAGGATCATCTTCGAGTATCAGCCTCTGGTCGACAAGATCCTGGGGCTGCTGGCGATACAGGATGTGGAGCAGCAGGGCGCCCTTGAGAGGTAACTGTTGGGGTCTCAGCTGAACACCCTACCTGTGTTTCAGGGGGCTGTGACTGGGGCTCCTCCCCTGACATTGCTGGCTGGGAGCAGACCTCATCCCCACAGGCAGCTTGTCCTATGGACTCTCTTCTTGCTGCTGTTCTTTGGAAATGTGGGAGTGGAGCAGAGCAAACACGGGGGCTACATGTGCACCCCAGGAACAGTCCTTTCTGCCTGACCCATGGCAATGAAACCTAACCTGGCACTTAGCTGTAACCCTGCTGCTGTTGTGTAACCCCAAAGCCAACAGCTTAGAGACCTGGTGGTTACAAGATAAGGGGCAGACCTGGGGTTTGTCTTCTTCCCTGATATTGCTTTAACCCGTGCATGGCCCTGATGTTGTCATTCAGACAAGTAACTGGTTGTTTTTGTGTGTCTCAAGCCCTGGCTGTCTGGGCAGTGACAGGAGCCAGCTCTCAGCTGTGAGACGAGTCTTGGAGAGGGAGACCCACTCCCCATTCTATCAGGAAGGGGTGAGCTATGCCCTGCTGAAGGTCACTGAGCTGGGGCTTGTCCCTGCTGCAGAAATCTTCCTGGAGTTTGGAGCTGACCTCAGCTTTGAAGGTAAGGCTGGTGGGAAGGGGGCTGAGGCTGGGCAGGAGGAACCAGCTTGTGAGAAGCTGCCCAGGGAGGGAGTAAAGCTGGGGCAGAAAGAGGTGGTACAGCCAGCTGAGACTCCTCCTTGCTGGCATAGCGTGGATGTGCCTTGTGGCAGTCCTCAGTCAGACCCAACTACAGGGGTAGACTGGGGAATGCCAGGGGCTTGGGGGCAAGTTTGCAGCTTTGAGGGCTTTTAGCAGTGATGGAATGAGTGCAAAAGCAGGATGTGGAGTGTCTGCGACAGCCCCACTTTTGTGGGCATTGCTTTGTTCTCAGGGCCCTCCCCAGCTGCCCATTGCCACTTTTGGTGGCTGTTTGGTCTGTTCTGAGGAAGCCCTTGGTTCTCTCTGACTCTCCTTTTTGTTCTCAGATCCAGTCACCTACTACACCCCCCTGCACATCGCAGTGCTCCGTAACCAGCCAGATATGGTGGAGCTCCTGGTGCACCACGGGGCTGACATCAACCGCAGAGACCGGGTATGGGCTTCCCTGCCTGGGCACGGCCAAGCTGAGCCTGCTGGGGACTCTTCTACAAGCGACTGGTGTGTGGAGACAGCCCTCTCTGCTCCCCACCATCTGCGCTTCACTGATGCCACTTCCCCTTGGCACCCTACCTGTGTCTGTGGCAGAAGTTCAAGCTACCTTTGGCTGAGCAAACCAGCCTTTGTTGCGGACTGCTGGGTGGGAGGAGATGGGGTGGACAAACCTCTCCCCGTGGACACACTTGGGAGGATTCATGACTTTTGAAAGAACCTTTCTTATGCTGGCCGTGAGGGAATCCTCCACAGCTACTTTTTAGAGGCTCACAAATAGTCTTTCAGCACTTAGTGGTGTTCTGTCTCTCTTGTTCTGTGCAGATCCACGAGAGCAGCCCCCTCGATCTGGCCAGCGAGGAGCCTGAGCGGTTACCGTGTCTGCAGCGGCTGCTTCAGCTGGGGGCCGATGTCAACGCAGCTGACAAAAACGGTCTGTGGGGCCTTTCCATCTAGGTGCTGCCAGCATCTCAGCCCTCTTGTGTGGACTAGAGCAGGGTGCAGGATCTGGGTCCTCCTGTCTTGCTGTACTCCTTGTACACTGTCTGTGTCAGGCACAGAGCTGGGCTGAAACCAGCTCTGCAGCGGATGGGGCTGTGCCTCCACGGCCCCATCCACTCTTAACACACTGCCATGGAATTTGTATCGTCTGGGGCCACCACCAGCCCTGGTCGTGTGGTGTTGGAGCCTGTCTTGACAGCTGTGCACTGTCATGGGGACAGTGGAAACCTGCCAGAATGGTTGTCTCTCCCCATGTTTGACTGTCTCTTGGGTGACGTAGATTGTCTTCCTTCCTGCCTTTTGGGGTGTGCCCCTATCTTAATCTGACTGACTGAGTGCTCTGTTGCAGGAAAGACAGCGCTGTTGCACGCCCTGGCCAGCAGTGATGGTGTCCAGATCCACAACACCGAGAGCATCCGGCTCCTGTTGGAAGGAGGTGAGGGCAACCTTCTTCCTTCTCCGTGCACATCTTCTCCTAGTAACTCCTTCCTGATCCCATAAAGCCCAGCAGCACCAGAGTTTGTCCTGCTCTCGTTGTCTGCGATGACAGTGATGTTCTCTAACCCTTCTTCAGGTGCAGACGTCAGGGCCACCACCAAAGATGGTGACACTGTCTTCACCTACGTGATCTTCCTGCTGGGCGAGATGGTGTGCAGCAACACCGAGGAGGCCCAGGTCATCAACCGGTTCTGCTTTCGTGTCACACAGCTGCTGCTGGCCCACGGTGCCAACCCCAGCGAGTGCCCGGCCCCCGAGTCCCTCACCCACCTCTGCTTCAAAAGCTTCAAATGCCACTTCCCGCTGCTGCGTTTCTTGCTGGAGTCAGGTGCTGCCTACAACTGCTCCCTCCACGGTCCCTCGTGCTGGTCTGGTTTTCACATCATCTTCGAGTGCCTCTGCTCACACCTCAGTGTTTCTGAAGATGACAGCTTCTCTACAGACCTCATCCAGAAGGGTCAGACTCTGCTGGAGCTCATGATGGCCAGTTCTCAAGCCATCCAGCTGCCCAGCAACTTTGAGGTCAACACCAGCAGCTGTAGGTACCATGAGGAGAAGATCAGGACTCTGTTCTGCTCTCTGAAGCAGCTGGAGCGTTCTCCACAGGCACTGAAACATCTCTGCAGGGTGTTTATCCGGCAGCGCCTTAAACCGTGGCCAGTAGATGTCAAAATCAAGGCTCTACCTCTTCCAGACAGGCTGAAGTGGTACCTCCTCATCGACCACAGTGCTGCCGGCCACGAGGACCTCTGAGCCTGACTAATGCCTCTCCGCTTCCCTGTCCCGTGGTTGTGGTGTGCCTACAGCCCACTGCTCCAGGACAGTTCTCTCAGCAAGACTGGAGCTGTCCCTGCTGTGTGTGTGTTTGGGGTTTGCTTTCTGGGGGCATGATGCCACGTGCATGTCTGTGGGGGTCTTGTCGCTGTGGGGCGCATCGTGGGCAGAGCCCTGTGACTCACTAGTGGGGAAGAAAGCCCCTGGGCACTGGGGAGCTGGGTTCTGGGGCAGAGAGTGGGTTTATGTGGATTTTAAGCAAAAAGCCAGATGGGCAACAGGACCAGTGGGGCTGTTGGGGACTGGAGAGAGAGCCTGTCCCCTCTTTTTCCAGCTCTACCAGGTCCAGGGTGGGTGAAGCAGTGCCTTAGGCAAGTGGCAGAGCTGTGAGATGCCTTGGGGGGCTGGGAGAAGCAGTGTTCCCAGTGCCAGGAGAGTACTGGCATTGGTGTCCTGGTTTCCTGCCTCTGGTCCTGGTGGTGGGAGCAGCTGTGGTGGACACTGGTCTGGCAGCTCCATGTGGATTTGGTAGCCTTCATCAATCACCCAGGCTTCTAAAACCAGGAATGGGGTCGGGGTGAGGGGAAGATGGGGTTGGCAGCAGTGTCTGGCTGCTCTTCACCCTCTGTTTCTGCTGGGAACACCCCAGCCTCCTAGCACAGAGGACAATCCACCCTGGGACACCTCGGGTGTGCTGGGCCCCACAACAGACAGACAAATGGGTGTTTCTCAGCTCTGTGGTGCATTCCCTGTGCAAGGATGAGCAACAGGCGGGTAACTGCTGAGTGCCTTGTGCCTCCCACCCTTGGCTCTTTCCCTTGCAGACTGCTCCCACGACTTGGGGTCTCCAGTGCCTCCTTCCCAGAAACAAAAAATGGGGGTTTTTCTTCCCAAGCTGCCACTGGAAACTCCAAACTGGGGGGCTGCACTGTGCCCCAGTCCTCCAGGTCCCCATCCCAGGCATGTTCTTCCTTGTGCTGTGCCAGCGACTGGCCGCAGAGCTCAGCCCTCACCTTGTCCTTGCTTTGCCTTTTGTTTGTCACAATAAAGAGGTTGAATCTGAGTTGCTAGCGGGTGGATCTGGGATCCAGCAGCAGTTTGCCTGCAGAAGGGTTGTCTGGCAGCATCTGAGGTTGGTTTGGTGGGGGTTTTTTTTTTAACCTGCAGCCACCCCGTGGAACTGGAGCTGTTCATTGTGATGATGTTTAAAGAAAACTGATCAGCTGGTACCTGGAACAGGAACTGAGCAGTTCAAGCAGGCCTTTTACAATGACACGAGGGGCTGCTTTCTCTTGCAGGAGAAGTGAGGTGGGGAGCTGGGTGCTGTGGGGATGGGGGAATCTCACATGATCCCAGCAAGGGGGACAGGCTGCAGCTGGGCTCTGTGTGTGGACTCCCTCACCTGGAAGTCTTGCCAGTGTCGGGGTTAGGTTGGCACAAACCAGGAGCCAGACCTGGGCACAATAATGCAGATCTGCCAGGAGATGGGAGCGTTCAGATTTACTCAGGAGGTCTGGGTGTCACCACAAGCCTGTGGTAGGGGGCTGAGGCAGCTCAGAGCAGATGTCCCATTAGTGCCCAGAGCTCTCCTAAGGGCTGTGGGGCTTTGGGTTATCCCTATGTGGGTTCCAGGATTACATTCATCTCCCTTTTTGCTGCACACATGGGAGAAACTCCCACAAAGCCTGATGTTGCCTCCTCAACTCACCACAGGGAGTCAGTAGAGACTGGTCCTATTTGCCTTTCCTGGCTTGTTGCTGTGGGCAGGAGCAGGAACAGGTCTAACACTCCAGCAAAGAAGGGAGCCCTGGAGCCCAGACCCTCACAGGGGTGGTCCAAGCAGTGCAACTGTGGTCAGGAACCTGCTGGTGCCTATGGAGCACTCCTCATGCAGGGGAGGCCCTCTTTTTCCCTTTTAGAGTCCCCAGAAGTGGCCCCCAGCTAGCCCTGCGGGAAAAGCCCACATGCAGAAGTACAACAGCAGAAAGTGTATTTGGCAAACACCTCTTCTCACAAACAGCAGCAACGTGGAAGACAAAGCCCCGTCCTTGCCACCAGCCCCAGAGAGAGGCAGTTGAGACACCCTGACTGCCATCTGCCACCCAACAGTGAGAGCATGGTCCTCACTCCTCCCAGCAGGAACCACCATGCTGGCTCCAGAGAGACCTCCCGCCGCTGGCCACCCTCATCTCATGGCGAAGGTGTAGACGTGGTAGATCTCATCGGGGAAGTTCTCCTGACGCTCCTCAGCCAGGAGGTGCAGCCCAGCTCGGCGAATGATCTTACGGACCACATCCAGGTCCCGGCAGACGCTGCTGTCCACATCGTCCATGATCACACCCTCCTGAGCCATGTTGTCCTTGATGACCACGATGCCATTGGGTCGCAGGCCGGCGCGGCACCGCTTCAGGAAGTCAGAGAGGTGGTTGTCTGTGAGATGTCCTGGAGGGGTAGAGTGGAGATTAGAGGGAATGGGGTGACCAGGGCAGGAGGAGGAGGGCAGATCCCTATCCCAGCCCCTCACCCTGTGATGCTCATCTTTCATCCAGACCACAAGCTGCTGTCCCTAAAGCTCTCCCCCTCATATTGAGCACCTGCTCCTGAGGAGAAGCTAGATGTAGGACAGGCTGATGAGACCCTGCAAACCCAGTGACCCTCACCAATGACCCACTGGATCCAGATGACATCGTAGGTGTTTGGCTCAGGGCTGAAGTCCTGGAGGCCACAGCAGAAGTAGTTGCGCACCCGCCTGCCCTCCTCGCCCAGGTAGCTCTTGGCCTTGGTGAGGAAGTCCTCTGTCACATCCACCATATCCACTGTCTTGAAGAGAGGCAGCAGCAGCCGCTTGGTGATCCGGCCAATGCCAGCCCCGCAGTCCAGAGCACGGGTTGTCCCAGTCCGGTTGGGGCCATCCTGGAACGACAACCACGAGGGGCTGAACCCTAGCACACCTTACCCACAGAGGAAAAGTGGAGCAACCATACAGGATGGAGCTGGAGCACAGGGGACCCATGGCAATGCAAAGCTCTCCCAGCACACACGCAGCACGGGATCCCATGGAGCAGGGTGGAAAGAAAAGCCCAGCTCCACACTGGGAGAAGGACGCATCTCTGCGAGCTGATGGATCGTGCCACCTACCCGCAGGAACCTCTGCAGGAACTTCCTGGAGCTGTTGATGTCAATGCTGGAGATGTGGCCGTAGCCGCCCAGCATGCCGTCGACCGTGGCGGGAACATCCTTCCAGTACTTCTCCGCCTTGGAGTAAAACTCAAACTCGTTCTCCACCACCTCGCTGGTCATGCTGGCTGAGGGCTCGCTGCTCCTCTGAGACAGGGGAACCACCCGTCAGGCCTGAAAGTGCTGCAGGGGCAAATCCCCCCGAACCAAGGAGGCATCTGTCAGCTCTGTGAGTACCCCACTTGCTACTCATCACCCCTTCCCCCTCCCCAGAGCCACTTCAAACCCTAAAACCCTTCAGCTAAGACCAAGAAGCAGCAAAGATCTAAATCTTGGTATTTTCCAGAGACAAACAAACCCCATCTGGGCAGGGATAACTCATCCAGACCAGGCACCCCAGAGCCTTGCTCAGCACTGCACCCCAATACAGTACTTATTTAAAGGCTGACACAATCCTTCGCACCAACTCAGCCTCTTCATTCCCTGTCCTAAGGTTTTACAGATGATGTGTTCAGCTCTGATGGCCCCATCAGTCACCTCCAATTACACATGGAGGTGCCCAAAGTTATCCTAAGCACCTACCTGAGGATTGTAAATCTCAGCCGTGACCGTAAGTTAGATATTTGCAATATAATAAAGTCAGGGTATAATCAGCAACACAAGCCCTAACTCCCCCCCAGGCACCCCATAATTCAAACCACCGTGGATTTGATTAACTGCGCCGAGGATTAGAAACTAGATTTAAGGTGGCCAAAGGGTAAATTCAAGGACTTCAAAAACCTTTTACAAATAAAGAAATACGGAGCGGCCGGGGCTTGAATTTGCTGGCAACTATCCCATTAAACACAAAACCTTTTCTGTGGCAGCTTAGGCAGATTTCGGTGGTCCTGTGTGGTCTTCAGCAGCCCAGGGAGGGAGAAGGGTGGGAGGGCATCCTCTCACCTTGCAGATCACTGGTGGAAATCCAGTTTGGCTCAGTGAGGCTGGGAGCTGCTTGGTGCTGGGATCTAGGGGAAGGCAAGACGGATTTTAAGCCCGAATCACCCCCCTGGTCCCACAAGCAGGAGTGAAGACGACTGCAGCCCCAGGGAGCTGGAGGTAAGAGCTGCCCCAACCCTGCTGGCACTTTCCCGGGGTGGTTGTGGGGCAGGAGCTGGTGCTGCCCCTCGGCTCAGAGGCAGCAGGAGGCTGAGCCACGGGGCCAGCCCGGGTGCGAGGAGGGCTCTGACCCCATTTTGAGCAGCGCTGCTGTCTGTTCTGGGGGTGGGACCCCGCGCCTGCCCTCCTGGCAGCACCCCCCGTTCGGTTGGGTGACCCACCGGTGACACCTGCCAGGGTGTCCTGAGCTACCGGCACAGGTCAAGGGCACCGAGTGGGATGACCTGGGACAGCAGCTGCTCCCACGGGGGGCCCTGGTGCTGGCACCTGCTCCCACCCGAGCCCCCGGAAAGCGGATCCCTCCCCCCGCTTCCGCTTTCGAGGGAGGTGTCACCCCATGCGGGGCCCATTAGCTCCCTCGGGGCTGAGGGAGGGAGATGCGGAGGGTCGCGGGATTGGGGTGGGGGGGCTGCACCGCTTAGAGACGCGGGGGTCCCGCTGAGGAGGTGGGCGGGAGGGGGGGTTATACCAGCCCCGCGCGAGCCCTAGTCCAAGGCCTAACCCCGCCCCTTCCCCGGTGCCCCCGCGGGTGGGGAGGTGTCCAGTCCCACCCGCTCCCTCGGGCCGGCAGGCCACGACCTCCCCCCCTCCCGGGGCTCTCCCCCGGTTACCTCCGGCGGCGGCCGCACTCTGCCCCTCCCCTACCGTGACGGGCGGCCACCGGCACCAATCAGGTGGTGGCGCTACTGGTGACGTCAGGGTGACGTCATTGCGCGCGGCGGGACTGCACTCGCTCTCTTACCGGCTGTCCGCGCGGGGGCGCCGCGAGGGGGGTGTCAGCCGTGGGGCGGACTGGGTAGCACTGGGACAGACTGGGGCGGCCCACGGGGTTTCGTTGCTGCCCCCTGCCGCGGCCTCAGGCCGGTACCGAGCGGCTTCCGGAGGCAAGTGGCCGCAAGATGTCCACAGGACTCCACGGCTGTTAAACTGGCTTGGCGGGGCCAGGAGCGTCTAGGAGCAGCAGCCGAGGAGAGGGTCGAGCCCCGCCGCTGCTGCCGCCCCGTCCCGGCGCCGCCGTTGTCGTTGTCCCGCGCTAGTATTGTCCCGCAGTGTCCCTCCGCGGTCGCCAGGGGGCGCTGTTGTCCCGCCGTTGCGCCACTGCTATCTTCGCTGTAACTTCGCTGAGTCCTGGGGCGCAGAGTGAGGGGCACTCGCACAGCCCCCTGTGCCACCCCGGTACCGACTCCTGTGCCCGCCTCTGCACCTCCGGCCTCTGCAGCCCACACCCCGTGCTCACCCCACCTGCCCTGTCCGCTCCTGCTGCCCCAGTGCGGGTTGCTGAGGCCGGACAGGTTCATCGCAGCTGTGACCCCTTCCCCGTTGCAGCTGAGGACGGACCCTTTGGGGACGCTGTCCCATCCCTCCCACCCCTTCACCTTGGGCTGGATTCGAATCTCAGAGCAACAACCCACTCCCATCACTTTCCGTCTGTACCCCCACCCTGCCTCGAGAGGTTGATTCCCCCAACAACCCCGAGTCCCGAGAGTGAGGACGAGCGGTGCCCGAGGAGTTGGGACGGGGATCGCTGTGGGGACGGTGAGAGCCGTGTCCCTGGGAAAGCAGGGCGGCGGTGTCGCTTCTCCGGCTGAGCCCTTCCCTCTGCCAGGCACCACCAACTCCTCCCCCAGACACCAACTTGCCCTAAACCCGGAGCAACTAAATCTGCTTGAAATTACCCCAAGTGGTCAGAAGGTAGCGGCAACGGGGCTTCCCCCGGCTGCACCGGCACAGGAGCATTAGGGCCCATTCCCACACAGCCAGCACCCACTGACACCCCAAAAATGCCCTGATGGCCCCACCCAGGACTTGTACCCCAAAACAGAGCTACTCACCCCATGGTCAGCCCTAATTCCATGGCACAAGCAGGCTGCAGCTCAGTGCCAGAGCCCCTTGGCATCTTTCACCCCACCCTTGGGTTAGCAGCTGGTCACCCTGGGGTGACTTTGGGGCACCCAGGTCCCCCAAGTCCCTCTGTAAAGACCCAAACCCGGGAGGAGCGGGGGCAGCAGTGACCCAAGGCAGGAGCTGAGGGTGGGTGTTTAGTTGGCTGTCAAGTTGGGGATGCAGCAAGAACACCTCAAAGCACAGAAAGCTTCTGCCCTGGTTTGTTTTCCAGATGTTAATGAACCGAGGCTGTTTGCCCCTGGGAAGGGGACCCTGAGCACAGAGCAGCAGTGTCTGGCTGCTCCTGAGGTGAGCTGGTGTCTAGAGAGATGCAGAGGAGTGCACAGGGACCTGACTGACCAATCCCCACCAGCTTTCCCCTCCCTGAAGCTACCAGCCATTGCATTGCTCAGGTTGCCACCTGCATTTCCAAGGAGGCCACGGGGTGTCCACACCCCACCAGTGCCACTTGTTTCCCCTGGGACCCTGCACTATTTGCTCCTCCTTATTGCCCCAAAAATTCCTTTTGTTTTGGCTCCTGCAGCCCCTTTCCATTAAGCCCCAGCCACCCCCTCCGTCCTTCCCCACTGCCAAAGCTCTTCAGGGTGGCAGAGAGGGGCCAGTTCTACCGGGTGTGTCCTCTCCTGGGGCTGGGGCTCTTCACCAACCTCTCAGGTGCCAAAGAAACCCTGGATTGGGGGCTGGACTCACTCGCAAATGTTCATTTTCATTTTCTATTATTAAGGCAACAGAGTGTGGCTGGAAATTAAGAGAGGAGCGAGAAAGTGATTGAGCATCCCTTCTCTCTCCATGAGGCCAGCAAAGGGCTGGGGATTAGGGTCCCACCAATGGGGAAGACACCCCATTGAGTCCCAGTCTTCACTGGAGATGGGTCCAACCTTGGGGCCAGCTTGTGTGAAACCAACTCTGCAAAATAAACCCCCTGTAGCAGAAGCAACAGCTCTGGCCCCGCTGCGGAGCCACCCGCTCCCCTCCTCAGCTCAGCTGCCTCCCCGTGGCCGCTGCTGCCGGGAAATGCTTTTCCTCTGACCAGTTTCAACCCTGTCACTCAGTAACTCCTTGCGTGAGGAGACAGAAAACACCCCCCAGACCCCCTTCTCCAGCCCATTTATTTCCCTGCACACTCGCCCCCTGCACCCGCCCGCTGCCGCTCCAGGTAGTCACCGACGCCGCAGCCACTCTTCAGGAATATTTTATTTTTTTAAGATTCTTTTCCCCCAGGTGCTTAATCACCCTTATTACCCTTTTCTGATTAATTAATTCTAATTAATTTTGCACTATCATTTTTGAGAAGAGGTGACCAGGGCGGCACATGTTGGTGCAGGTGATTTGCAAGGCAGGTCCTGCAGTGCCAGCACAGCTCTTCCCTCTGTGATGTCTAACCTGGGGTTGGGCAATGCCTGCTGCCCTGTTACTGGCCCAGGGAAAAGCCCCCAGGTACTTTGCTGGGGCTCTCATGGGATGCTCCCACCTCATTTGCCTTGCCAAGGCAATGGGGCTTGACCAGAGCCAACCCTGCCCTTGTGTCCATGTTTGCCCAGTTCCTCCAGCCACCTCTGCTGTGCCGTGGCCAAGGCTTGGGAAGTCGCAATAAATTAGGTCAGAGCTTCTCCTCACTCTGCTGAGAGCTGCTGAGGTGCTCAGGGGGGTGGCAAGGTCCAGGTCCTTCTGCATCAGCTGTGCTTCCCCTTCACCCATCTCCCAGCACTGGTGCCAACCCTTTGCTGGGTACCCACACAGCTTCACCCCTGCAAATGAACATGGTGTGGGTGACCCTGCCCATGGGATGGATAAGGTGTCCTGGGGACAGAGCCCACTGTCCTTAGCTGTTTGTCACAAAAGCAGCCACTGGTCTGTGTCTTATCCCCAGTGCCAGCAAGAAGCGATGTGGGCAGGAAGGCTGCAGCCAGCATCGCAGAACCACAGCACCAGGGATTGGAACGGACCTTGAAAGATGATCCAGTCCAATCCCCCTGCCTCAGGAGGATCCCCTAGATCAAGTAACACAGGAACATGTCCAGGTGGGTTTTAAACATCTCCAGAGAAAGGAGGTTCTGCAACCCTGGGCAGCCCCTTCCAGTGCTCTGTCACCCTCACTGGGAGGAAGTTCCTTCTGTTCCAGCTCACACCCGTTGCCCCTTGTCCTATCATTGGGTGCCACTGAGCAGAGCCTGGCTCCATCCTCTAGACACCCACCCTTTCCATAGTTATTAATGAGACCCAGGAGGCTTGTCACTGTCACTGTCCCCAAATGGAGCTGGTCAGGTGCTTCTGCTGGCCAGGCAGCCACCCAGCACTGTTCAGTGCTGGGATCGCCCATCCCACCTTCCTCCTTTGGCCACTGTCTCTTGTCAGGAGGCTGAAACATCGCCATTGACACCGCTGAACCCCCCAAAACTATGGAGAAGGCATTTGTGATGTGTATAGGGCGACACATCATCACTGGTGAGGCCACAGCTTGAGAACTGGGCTCTGTTTTGGGCACCTCAATACAAGAAGGACATTGAGGGGCTGGAGAGGGCACAGAGAAGGGCAACAAGGCTAGTGAAGGGTCTGGAGAACAAACTTTGTGAGGAGCAGCTGAGGAGCTGGGGCTGGTTAGTCTGGAGAGAAGGAGACTGAAGGGAGATCTTACTGCTCTCTGCAGGTGCCGGAGGGTGTAGAGAGATGGGGTTTGGTCTCTTCTCACCAGTAACAAGTGAGAGGACAAGAGGAAACGGCCTCAAGCTGCACCAAGGGAAGTTTAGGTTGGCCATGAAGAGAAACTTCTTTCTGCAAAGGACCCTCAGCCCTTGGAACAGGATGGGTTCCAATCCTACCCAGGGAGGGGATTGAATCACCATCCCTGGACGTGTCTCACAGCTGTAGAGCTCTGGAGCCCAAGGACAGGGTTTAGTGGTCGCCTTGGGACAACTGGGGCAGGGTTGGACTCAGTGGTCTTAAAGGTCTTTTCCAACATAACGATTTGATGACCCCACATGCACTGTCCTGTAACCTGCAGGGTAGCTGGCAGCAGACAGCGATATGAAGCTGTGTGTGCAGCACCACAAGCAAAATCATCGTGTTGGGATGTGTGAGTGGAGCCCCTGTGCCTGTACGAACACGTGTGCACACAGCATCCAGTGCACAGACAGTCGTGGACTGGAATCCTAGGCTTAGACTGGAAAAGACCTTTTAGCTCATGAAGCTCAACCATTGCCCCAGCACTACCAGGTCACCACTAACCCCTGTCCCCCAGCTCCACATCTGCAGCCTTTTCAATCCTTCCTGCCCTGGGCAGCCTGATCCAGGGCTTGCCAACCGGCTCGGGAAAGAAGTTGTTCCTCATGGCCAACCTAAATCTCTCCTGGTGCAGCCTGAGGCTGTTCCCTCTCATCCTGTTTGGGAGAAGAGACTGACGCTCACCCCGTTCTAACGTCTTTTCAGGGAATTGTAGGGAGTGAAAGAGCCCAGTGCAGAGCCACAAGGATGACGAGGAGAGTGGAGCATCTCCCTGATGAGGACAGGCTGAGGGAGCTGGGGCTCTACAGCTTGGACAAAAGGAGACTGAGGGGTGACCCCATGAATATTGATAAATATGTGAAGGCTGGGTGTCAGGAGGATGGAACCAGGCTCTGTGCAGTGTCATCTAATGATAGGACAAGGGGCAATGGGGGTGAGCTGGAACAGAGGAGGTTCCACATCAATCTGAGAAGGAACTTCTTCACAGTGAGGGTGACAGAGCACTGGAAGGGGCTGCCCAGGGAGGCTGTGGAGTCTCCTTCTCTGGAGATGTTTAAAACCAGCCTGAATGCAGCCCCGCTGACTTGATCTAGGGGATCCTGCTGTGGCAGGGGCGTTGTGCTGGACGATCTTTCAGGGTCTCTCCCAACCCCTACCTGTGATTCAGTGAATGAGAAGGTCTCCCCTGAGCCCCTGTCCATGTATTTCTGCACCACGCAGATGAAGATCTGGGCTCCGTTTGGTTCCGTGGCCAATGTGGGGCAGCAGGGAGGAGGAAGAGGAGGTACCGGTGCCCGGCAGGGAAGAACAGGGCGAATACAAACTGCTCCCAGTTGCCGGAGCTCCCCTCTTTGATTAATTGTACTTTCTGTTTGATAAATGTTGCTCAGGAATATAAAATATGCAAAGCACTTAGCAAGTTCACACTGTTTAAAGAACTCCACTAACTAAATTAAAATTCGATGATAGGAGCAGGGCGGCTGGAGAGCAGCGTGGCCTCATCGTTCTGCGAGCCGGCCCCTTGGCCACACGTCCCGCTGTGCCCCCCGCCCCGCATCTCAGGGGGTTTGTGACACCCCCACAGCCCTGCGACCTTCCAGATCTTTGAGGAAACCCAACTCGTCCCTTTCTGGCTTTGCCCAAATGGCAGCTGAGCTCCCTGGGGTGAAGGGGAGTCGCTGCCACCACAGGGTGTCTGCAGTCGTGCGGCTCCCGCTGCTGTCCCTGCTCATGGGGATGCAGTGAGCACTAAGGGGAAAGGGATGGGATGCACTAGGAGGATGCTGTGTGTGATGGGATGGTACGGTCTGTGCTCTGGAAGGATGCAGGGTGTGCACTGGGAGGATGCAGAGTGTGCACTGGGATGATGCTGCGTGCACTGGGATGATGCTGGGTGCACTAGGAGGATTCAGAATGTGCACTGGGGTGATGCAGAGTGCACTGGGAGGATGTAACCTACACTAGGAGGATGCAGGGTGTGCACTAGGAGGATGCAGGGTGTGCACTGGGAGGATGTGGAGTGTACCCTGAGAGGACACAGAGNAATGTGCACTGGGGTGATGCAGAGTGCACTGGGAGGATGTAACCTACACTAGGAGGATGCAGGGTGTGCACTGGGAGGATGCTGGGTGCACTGGGAGGATGCTGGGTGCACTAGGAGGATGCAAGGTGTGCACTGGGAGGATGTGGAGTGTACACTGAGAGGACACAGACTGTGAACTGGGAGGATGCACAGCACACTCCGAGCAGTTTCTCCAGCTCCCAGTGCATGGCTGGTGCCCAGCTTGCCCCAGCCACACTGCTTGGCCTTCTGCACTCTGCCACAGCCACTGTCCCAGCCGAGCAGAACTTGCTGGAGGTGGCTGCAGCAGCAGCAGCATCCTGTCACGAAGGTAGAGCCTCCTCCTGCCTGCACTTGCAAGGAGAAAGAAGGAGGAAAACCTGGCCTGGATCTGACCTGAGGTCTGAGCCCTACTCAGCTCTAAGCGCAGCCCAGAGCTGCCCCTTGAGTCCCTGGGTGCTCCATTGGGTCCTACAGGACCCCCAGCCACCCTCACTCTGACTCACAGACAGGGGCCACAGCCCGCAGGAAACCTCTGAAGTACTGGACTGCCTCACAGGCAGGGTAAGTCCCCACACGCAGACTTGATCCCTCCTTCTCCCACTGCCCTGTGCTCTAGAGCTGGGCTCATGGGCAGCCCGTTCTCCAGCCCACCATGACCTGAGCAAGTGCTGCAGACACTGGACCTTCACCTAGAGCAAGTCTCACAGGAACACGTCCAGGTGGGTTTTAAACGTCTCCAGAGAAGGAGACTCCACAACCCCCCTGGGCAGCCCCTTCCAGGGCTCTGTCACCCTCATCGTGAAGAAGTCCCTTCTCACATTGATGTGGAGCCTCCTCTGTTCCAGCTCACACTCATTGCCCCTTGTCCTGTCATTAGATGCCACTGGCCAGAACCTGGTTCCATCCTCCTGACACCCACCTTTCACATTATGAGGTCACCCCTCAGTCTCCTCCAAACTAGAGCCCCAGCTCCCTCAGCCTCTCCTCATAAGGGAGATGTTCCACTTCCTTCATCAGACCCACCCTGCAGACACCTCCTGGCAGGTTGTCCGGGGAGCCCTGAGCTTGTGTGGCAACGTGTGGAGCTGCCGGAGCCCCAGAGCCCCCCGCACATCCCACTGTGATTTAGCCCCTCTGGACCCACTCGGCTGTAAATCCCAGCGCAGACGAGCCCCGAACGCTGGGTTCAGGCACCACAGTGTGGCCAGCACAGTGTTAGCATGTGCTCTCATATTAATTAATACTTGTTAGGCTGAGACTAAAAATAAAGCCCTGGGCAATGCTAACGCCTCTGGCCCTGGCCCTGCAGCCCGGCTGCTCCCTGCTCCATGGCCAGGAAGCAACAGAGCAATAGAAAGGATTTTAAAAAGGGTTGTGAGGAAGCAGGAACCTTGCTGAAGCAGGATGGGTTTCATCCCTTTCTGCACCGCCTGGCTGGGACGAGCCGGCTAGCCCGGCTACTGCTGAGGGGAGCCCTTACTGCTCTCTACAGCCACCTGACAGGAGAGAGCTGGGGGTTGGTCCCCCAAGTCACCAGCGACAGGATGAGAGGAAACCCCCTCAAGTGGTGCCAGGGGAGGGTTAGGTTGGACATCAGGAGAAATCTCTTCCCTGACAGAGTGGTCAGGGGTTGGAATAGGCTGCCCAGGGATGGGGGGAGTCGCCATCCCTGGAGGGGTTCAGCTGTGGCCCTGGGGACAGGGTTTAGTGGGTGGGGTTGGGGCGATGGTTGGACTGGGTGCTCTTGTAGGTCTCTTCTGACCTTAGTGATCCTGTGACTGCTAACGGTGTGCGGCAGCACGAGGCCTGGGATGAGCTTGGTGGGGTGAAGGGGATGGCAGCACCTGCAGAGCTGAACCTTTATTTTCCACTCCACCCTCTGAACTTGTTTTTCTTCTGCTGCTGATGTGGGGTTTTTATTTCCTCGGCTGGGCTGGCTCAGATGTACTTCCCATTTGGAGCAGATTTCATTTCCCAAGCGGGACACCCTGAGAGGGTTTGTGGCCAGGAAGGAGATGGTTAAGCACGGTGGGTGCAGGTGGGACCGTGCCCCACACACAGGAAGGTGCTGCCCCTGCTGCCTGCCAGTAAACCCTGCACAAGCCCCTTTGCCCTCCGTGGGACTGCTGCTGCCCACCAGGCCCCCCTTTGGCTGCGCCCATGGGCTACTGCTGCAGAGAAGGCCCTGCAGTGGGGGTCAAATAGGATTTGGGGGATCCTCAGAGGTGACACTGGCCGGGTTTGGGCACAGGCAGTGGTGCTCCCCACCCCGCTGCAGCCAAACCCCCCAGCCTGTGTGTTTCATCCCACCCCAATTCCCTGAGCTCCTGGGCCCCTTCAGACAGCTAAGCAGAGGGCAGTCCCCTCGCAGGCTGCTTCCCCACAGCCCACAGCGGTCACACAGGGATCCCCGGCGCAACAGAGGCAGCGCGGTGCCAGCTGGGTGATGCGCTGCCAACTGCAGCTCCCCAGTGCTCTTGCAGGGGAAGGCAGCCTGCTCTGCAGTATTTAATAACATTATTATTCATAATTATTATTAAAATAATAACAACAACAAGTTGATTAACCTTTATTAATGAAAACCCAAAGCCTGTGAGTTTATGTGACTCCAGGAAAGCCTTGGGTTACCAACCTCCAGGACTTCAGACACCAGCCGTCTCCAATGCCCTTGGCTCGGCTGCCCTTCCCAGAGCCCCTGAGCTTCCATTTCTGGAACAGCCCAACTTCCAGCAGAGCTCAGCCAGGATCCCACCCTGCTCTGCTGTGCCAGAGCAGCCCAGTGAGGAGCTGGGGTGCGGAGGGGCTCTCCACGCAGCCTCGGTGCTGGGAAGAAGCTGGTGCCCAGGTCCCCTCTGAGCAAGGGCTGGGTCCCAGGGCTGCTGGCACTTGGTGATGCAGCGCGGCTCACACGGGATGGGAGAGAATTTTAATGGTGCTGGACTCCTGGGAGAAACCATCGCCTGCTCCCTGTAAAGCAGGGAAGGGAGGAAGGGGAGGGGGAGGAAGAGAAAAGAGCTCCACAGATTAATCCTGCTGATGAAAATTAAAATCAGGCATCGCCAAACCAACCCCAGAATGAGCTGCTTCAGAGCCACAGCTCAGCCCCAGCCTGGCCACAGCCACCCTCCAGCACTGAGTCTGCCTGAGCTTTGCTCCTGCTTGTCCCCTGAAAGCCCATGGGGCAGGTCTTGGGGCCAGGAGGGAATGAGCTACCCTGGGAGTATCCTGACTCAGGGAAGACATCTTCTTCTCTGGTGCCTTTGCGTTTACCAGTCCAGAGGGCAAGTAGGAGCTTCCCAGGTTGGTTTCAGTGCAAAAAATGAACTCTTGGTGGATTTTAATTTATTCTTTGGAGTCTTTGAAAAAACTTGTTTGTCCCTGCTGTGCTCCCTGGCAGGGTGGCTCTGCTCTGAGGGGTCCCCTGGCCTGAGACTCAGCAGTGATAACGGGACTGCAGGAGCTGCTGCTGCAAAAGGAGAATGAGTTTAAAAGGAAAATAAGGTGAGTTTGGGACTGGGCTGCATCCTGAACAACTGCAGGATCCAGCCCACCCTGGGCAGCAGCTCCCTCCTGCTCTGCGCCTGCCAGAGCTGGGAAACCTCCTGCAGAGCCTGGGAAGTCCCATGGGAGCAACGTGACTCTAGTGTTCCCAGGGTGGCTCTGGCGACACGAGGGACTTTCCTCAGCTTAGGCAGCCACGGGCACACTGGGTGGCACCAAGGAGGGACAGGGCTCTGTGCCAGGGGACAGGGTGACGGCTGGAGGGTCCCTGCTGGGATTGGGACTGCAACAAGGGCATCCATGACTGGGACCCCTGGTGCACCCCGACCTTCCCGCTCCCCTCGGCTGTGCCCGCACCCATCCCCTCTCCCTGGCTGAGATTCCATTCTGCCCCTCCCTCTCTCCCTCCTTCCTCCCTTGCACACTGCTGCCAAGTCCACAGGTTCCCGCTGTGACCTTGAGCTGGTTTCTGGAGCTGGTTGTGGGTTTCTTAAAGGAGCCATGGGGGTCCTACAAACACCCTCCTGCTCCCCCAGATCCCAGTTCGGCTATGCACTGGGATCCTTGGGGATGGGGAGGAACTGGGAGTAAAAGCAGAGGGGCCCATTAGGGGGCAAAAAAATGGGAGCTGGTCTTGGAGCCCCACAGCCCCCAGTAGTGTCAGGGAGAGCTCAGAAGTGAAGGAGATGCCGGTGGCTCCAACTTGTTTCCAAAGCCAAGCCAAGGGGCTGATGGCAGCCTGGAGACCTGCAGGGTAAAGCCCCCGGTTTCCTGGCTGGAGCACACGTGTGTGTGCATGAGGAAGCCATCACTTGCACTCAAACCCCATGAGCATCTGCTACTCCCCAGGGTGAAGGCAAGAAGTGTCTGGAGCCTCAGAAGGGCAGAAACCAACCCCCATCCCAGACTGCCCTCACCCCCACTGCTGAAGGCAGCTCAAACCCTCCCAATAAAACCCTTCTCTGGGTTAAACCAGGTGTGGAATGTGGCCTGGCCACGGGGCAACCAGATCTTGGGTTGGCAGTTCTAAGTCAAAAAGCATCTTCACAGTGCAAACAGCTCTGCTGTGGATGGGCAAGTGGAGAACATCTTGGAGCTGAGTCCCTGTGCCCATGCCACGGAGGTTTTAAGCTGTGGCTTAGCTAAGCTGGACAGACTGAGGTTTCAGTCTTTCTTGGGCAGTCCAGGCCCTACTGAAGCCCCACGAGCTGGAGAGGACCCTGATCAATAACTGCCTTCGAGGTAAGTAATAAAACTGCAACGATGCAGTGAAGGTGCTGGTTAATTCATGGGGATGGTCCTGCAGAACCAGGGAGTGGGGTCTTCCATTAGGTACAAAGGATGGGGAGGGGGCTGCACTGCTGCACTGTCTGTGCTGGCTGCATGGTGCTTGGATGGGTTTGGAAGGTGCAGCCAGTGTTAAACCCACTGCTGACCCTTCCACACGGCAGAGCCCAAGCACTGCACCGTGTCCCAAACCCACTGGAGGTACTGGAGACGTCCGAAGGGGCCCCAGTCTCCAGCCTTGTTTGAGCATCCATTGATCCTGGTGCTGAGCACACAGCATCAGTCCCCACTGCCTGATGGGACCTCAGGACCCCACAGATCAGCCTGGGGACCCCAAAAGTAAACACTAACCTGAGAGCTGGGAACCAGCAGCACCTTCTGGCTGAGTGTAAGCCCACGGTGGCTTGGAACGGGGTGGGAGAGAGTGGGAAGGGATGCTCTCAGCTCCATCTATTATACGTCTGTCTGGGGGGAACTGAGGTACTGTGGGGTGACAGAAGCAGACAGGATTAGCAGGGTTACTGGAGGAAATCAGTGGGGTTTGCACCCTGGAGAAGACCACTGGTCAGGGGATGATAAACTAGAGATTCCCCTCTGCACCTCTACAAATTTAAATTCCACATTTGGACCACAGAAGGGCATCAAGAGGCCATCAGAAATCACAGCCCTGTGGCCAGGGAATGCTGAGGAGACCCTGATCCCGTCGAGGAATGGAGAAACCACTCCCCTGCCACTTCGTCTGACCAGCAGGGACCGATCCCTCTGCAGGAGGAGTCCAGCCTGGACCGAAGCGCCCAGGGCTGTTGGGGCGGCAGCACTGGAGCCTCAGCCCAGTGCCCCAGCACCATGAGGATGCTCGGGAAAGCCCGATCCCATGTCCCACCCCGTGTGGGGACACAGTCCAGTGTCACGCTGGAGGAGGAGGGCTGGAGCAGAGGAGGAGGTAGGAGGGAGGGAAGAAAAAGGGGAAAAATGAGTTTTGCTGCTGCCCCAGCGGTGTGGCGATTGATCGGGTGCAGGCTGGTGTGGAGCGGTGCTGAGAGCCTCATTCCCCACCGCCGGCTCACAATTATTGGAAAAAAACCAGCACTGCTGCTGCAGTGAAATTAGTTATTGATCTCTTGTCTGGGTGACAAGCGCGGTGCCGGGCTGTGGGGCTGCTCTCCTGCCGGCCGGCCCCGCAGCCTCCTCCGCTCACCCTGCCGGCCTCAGCATCCCCACAGGCAGGGGAGGCGACCTCAGGGCTCGGCGCCTGCTCTGGCCCCAAAACTGCTCCCCAAGGAGGGTTCATCCACCAAGGAAGATGGCAGTGGGAGAGAAAGGGCTCTGCCCTACGCAGGATGGAGTCCCCAAGCGCCGAAGGTCCCCGTTGCAAAGCTTTGCCCATCACCCACAGCCATCGCCCAGCCCTGACAGGGCTCCTGACACCCCCCGAGATTGGGGTCAGGGTGTCCTGGGGCTTCTTCATCTCCTGATAACCTGGAAAGAGATAAGGCAGCAGGAAATCAGCAGCCAGAGAGCTGTTGTTGTCTGGAGAGGCTCCTGCACATCCCTGGCTGCAGCTGGACTGACAATGGACTGTCGGGTCTCGTGGGGACTGGGACAGAGTGGGAGCTGCGGGGGTTCTGCCCAGCCTAGGGACAGTTTCACAGGTTCAAACCCCCAAAGAGAGGATTTAGTTTCTTGTTCTAATTCCTGGTGTGATGCAGGAACACCAGGGGATGCGTAAACAATTCTGTTTTCCTCCAAAGGTGGCCACCAGGGAACTGCTTCGCTCGGGGCAGAGCTGGGATCCAGGGCTGCGCTCGGGGCAGAGCTGGGGTTTGGGGCTGCGCTCGGGGCACAGTTGGGGTTTGAGTTCCAGCGGGTTCTTTCAGAGCCTCACCTTTGCTTTATTGAGGGGGTTCTTTTGCACAGAGCAAGGGTTGGTTGTTATGGAGTCCATGGGCTGAGACTGGCACTGGGGTCTCCTTGGTCACACTGGGGTTGGACTGATCACAGAGGGTTTTCCCCATCAACTTGTCTTCCCCAGAAAGCAGCTCCCTGGTGGAATGAAAGTGGTTTTAGGGATGTAAATGAAAAGCCAGGTGATGGGTTCTGGGGCTGGGGGGCAGAGGGCTCTGCAAAAACCACCTTATTTTTTGCTTGGGTTTCCCCTTGGATTGGGGGAGGGGGGTGAAGGGGGTGTGTTCCATGGGTGCCCAGTGTCCCCAGGGCAGTCACAAGCTGGTGGCACTGCCCACGTGTGGAGCCTGTGCTGGTAGCTGGGGGGGGCCAGCAGGGGATGGTGGGGACAGGATGGACCAGAACCCTGTCCCACAAGTAGCTCCCAGGGACGGGCAGATTGGCAGCAGGGTGGCAGCAAGGGAACAGCAGCTGGAGGCCACTTAGGGCCACTGAGGTGGCTCATGGAGTGTCCCCAAGCCCCCTGGTGAGGGGCAGAGCCAGCTCTCACCTCCTGCCTCCCTATCAGCATCCCAACAGTGCAGGACCCCCTCCGCATGGGTGTCCCGGAGAGGCTGGGGGGTCCTGGCCCCTTCCCCAGCCCTGGACAAAGGCCTGGGAACAAAAGCCTGTGGGATTGGGAAGCATCTCCAGCCGGGGGTATTTGTTTAGTCTTGGGGGGAGGAGGACTGGGGAGAGGAAACTGCATTTCAAAGCATTTCACCCTTTTGAAGCCTTTACAGCCCCCCCAGTGCCCTCTGCTCAGATCCAGTTCCCCTGTGGGGGGGCTCTGGGTCCTCTCAGCCAGCTCTGGGGCTCCGCTGGGAGGGGAAAAGGAGCTGATGGAGATGCAAAAACAGCCCAGTGCAGCCAGGAGGAGGGAGCAGACTGCTGGAGGGGTGATTCCTCCACCCAGCCCCTCTCTGGCAGAGAAGATGGGGGATGGCCCAGCCCCAGGGACTGACTGTTGAGCTGAGGGTGAGGTTGGCACTTACCAGAGAAACACAGAATCATGCAGGTTGGAAAAGACCCTTCGGATCACTGAGCCCAACCATCAACCCTGCTCTACAAAGTTCATCCCTAAAGCAGAACCACTTCACGTGTTTCTCCCCATCTCTCTCCATTTTCCACAGGGACAACCTGCATCTGGCCCCTTCCCAACGTGCCAGCACCCACAGCAGAGCCATGGGCAAGTGGAGGAGGTGGGCAGATGCCAGCCAAGCAAGGCCCATCCCTCGTGGACTAGCCCAGGCTCTCCCAGCAACATGCCATCAGCTCTGGCTAGGGTCTGTCCGCCTGTGGCCATCCCTGAGCTGCGTTTCCAGGTCCCCTTGCCACATCCCTTGCCCAGAGATAGGCACCGAGCCACCACCCTGTGCAGACACCAGCCTGTGCCCCAGGGGCTGCTGCACAGATGAGACCTCCTGGGGCTGTCTCAGCATTTCCCCACCCTAAACCCACCTCTTTCCCCTCTAGACTGGACAGGGAGGTGCAGCAGAGGTGCCCCTGGTGCCGCCAGTGTCTTCTGCTCACAAGCATCATCTTTCCAGTCTGCAACTGGGCACCCTCCCAGTGAGTTAGCCTCACCCCACCACTGGCAGCTGGGACAGCCAGCACAGCCTCAGCCCCCAGAGCCAGGCACTCTGCAGCCACCACGCAGAGGCAAAGCGGGAGAAGGGCGCAGGCAACCGAGAGCACTGGCCCCACCACTGGCCCCGCGCGACGCTGCTGGGAAGCAACAGCCAGCCCGCACGGACGGTGGCGGCTTCACGGGGGGCCCGGGGTTTGCTGGAGCCGCGGCTGTCTCGGCGAGTGACTTCGAATAACGGACACACTCGCAGACACAGCCATCTGCTCCCGGCGCCATCGCAGCCGGGGGAGAAGGTGAAAGGAAGGCAACCACCGTGCGATCTGCCCGGTCGCAGACCTGACAGCGGGGCCAGGCTTTGTGCCGCATCCTCAGAGCCGTGTGGGAGCGAGAGGGTGGTTTGGGATGAGCCACGAGTGGGAGGAGGGCGGCTCTCCCAGCACTCTGGGTTTGGTGAGCCTGGCTGGAAGCCCAGACCTCACCAGATCTGCTGGGTGCTTTTCCCCATTTCTGAATTTCCAGTGCCTCTACCCCCAGCTGGGCTGGAGATACCACATGAACAGATGCTGCGATGCAGTAGTTTAGTACTTGGAGCCCCAGAAGAAACTGGATGTGAAAAATAAATGCAGAGGTTTACCACCAGCTGGGATGGGGAGGAGTGTGAGGGTGGATGAAGAGCGCTTGCACCCACAGCCCAGCCCTGGGTGGGCTCAGCAGCTCCAAAAATCAAACCGCTCCTCCTCAGCACAGCAAGCCCACCTCAGGAGAGGATGAAAGTGCATCTCTGCTTGGCTGTGCCTGTGGGCTCAGAAGCCTACCTGACCCACAGAGCTGCCTTCAAGGCACTTGCAACCAGAAGGGAGACAAATCCTGCCCTATATGTCAGCCCCTGTCTGGAGGGGATCCCTGGTGCTTCCAAAGGCACTTTGCTGGGACAGAAAAGGCCTCAGTGCTAGGTCTTGCTGGGGCAGGAGGAACTGAACTGGAGGTGGCCCTTTTCCTGTGGCCTTAATCTCCTGGCAAGCACAAAGGGATGGGGCAGAGGTGCCTGGTGCTGGCACTAATGGGCACTCACCAGAACCTCGTGCCACGAGCATGGGCAGCTCTTGCTTGGCATAGAGAGGGAACGAGAGTGTCTGAGGGGAGGAGGATGAGGCTGGGGAGGATGAGGATAAGGATGGAGAGGATGAGAATGGGGATGATGAGGACAGACAGGATGAGAATGGAAAGGATGAGGATGGAAAGGATGAGGATGGAAAGGATGAGGATGGAAAGGATGAGGATGGAAAGGATGAGGTGAGAAAGGATGAGGTGAGAAAGGATGGAGAGGATGAGGATAAGGATGGGTAGGATGAGGAAGATGAGAATGGAGAGTATGAGAATGGGGAAGATGAGGATTGAGAGATTGAGCCTGAGGAAGATGAGGATGAAGAAGGTGGAGAGGATGAGAAAGATGAGGAAGATGAGGATAAAGATTATGAGGATGGGAAGGATGAGAATGGACAGGATAAGGTTCAAGAGGATGAGGATAGCAAGATGAAGATGGAGAGGATAAGCATGGAGACGCTGATAGTGGGGAAGATAAGGATGGAAAGGATGAGGATGAAGAAGATGGAGAGGATGGGAAAGATGAGGAATCACAGAATCTTTAGGGATTGGAAGGGACCTCAAAAGATCATCCAGTCCAATCCCCCTGCCATAGCAGGATCACCTAGACCAAGTCGCACAGGAACACATCCAGGTGGGTCTTAAACATGTCCAGAGAAGGAGACTCCACAACCTCCCTGGGCAGTCTGTTCCAGTGCTCTGCCACCCTCACTGTGAAGAAGTTCCTTCTCATATTGATGTGGGAAGGAAGATAAGGAGGATGAGGATAAAGAGGATGAGGACAGGAAGGATGAGAACGAACAGGATGAGGATCAAGTGGACACAGATAGCAAGATGAAGATGGAGAGGATAAGCATGGAGATGCTGATAGTGGGGAGGATGAGGAAGAGAAGGATGAGGAAGAGAAGGATGAGGAAGAGAAGGATGAGGAAGAGAAGGATGAGGAAGAGAAGGATGAGGAAGAGAAGGATGAGGAAGAGAAGGATGAGGAAGAGAAGGATGAGGAAGAGAAGGATGAGGAAGAGAAGGATGAGGAAGAGAAGGATGAGGAAGAGAAGGATGAGGAAGAGAAGGATGAGGAAGAGAAGGATGAGGAAGAGAAGGATGAGGAAGAGAAGGATGAGGAGGCTGAGGCCAGGCAGGCTGGCAGGGCAGCCGGTGCAGCTGAGCAGGAGCGGGAAGGCGAGTCTGCGCAAGCCAGGCAGCGGGAGCAGAAATCTGTTGCCCAGGACGTGAGCGTCGCTGTCAGGCGGCTCCGAGGAGCGGGCTGCCTTCCAGCTCCGCGCCGGCTGCGCTGCTGGCAGGAGCGAGCCCCCGGCTCCCCGCCGCAGGAGCCGCTCGCTCAAAGGTTACATTTGCACAAGGAGCCGCTGGAAACGCGCGGCCAGGGGTCGCAGGCGGAGGAGCCGGGCGAGCAGGCAGCTCCGCTCCGCTCTGCCTCTGTAATGGAAAAAACCCTCTGGGGGCCGCGCAGGAAAATATCCAGTTCCTCTCCCCCAGCACAGCAGAGCTGGGTCTGGCCGGCCGTGGATGGCGGGGGTGACGAGAGGAAGGGATAGAGAGATGGGAGTGCAAAGCCCCGGAGCCTCAGCGCTGCTCTGGATCAGTCCCAACAGGGTTGTGCCCGAATTCCCCCCCATCACTACGGGTTGTGGGGCAGCGAACCCCTCCTGCGTGATGCCGGGACCCTCGGTCAGGTTTTGCACTTACTGTAATCAGGCTCCCACAGCTCTGCCGCTTGGAGGGGAAAACGGAGGCTGTGGAGGGAAAACTTCCAACTCCGGGAAGGAAGGGTTTCTTTCAGGAGCTTCGGGCTGTGATTTACGGTGTTTGGCACACCCACAGCTACACCCACACGCCTCGTCCCCACTTTCCCCAGCCCCACTACCCGGTAACTTTTGGTTTGAAAGACTGCTCAGGTGTCTGTGAAGTGCAGCTGCTTGTGGAGCAGCTGAGCCACCACAGGTGCTCACAACCCCACAGCATCCTGTATAAAACCACCTCTGCTCACCTCCACCACCACTGCCCCTCCTACATCAAAACAGGTTCGTCTGGAGTGGCTCAGCACCCTCCAGGGCAAAGCCCTCCATCCCTCCCTGCACAATACCCTTCCCTTCACCTGCTCATTCTTCCATTTCATCTCAGCCTGGTCACCTTTGCACCCCCAGCCACGGAGAAAGGGTCAGGGCAGCACCCAGCATCACCCCAGGGTGCTGGAGCCAGCTCGCTCTGCCTTGCAGGAGCCAACATTTCCCTTCTTGTCTCCCTCGTTTCCTTGGTTTCAAGGTTTTTCTTCTTTGTCAAGACTAATTAAAAGAAAATAAACAGGGAAGATTCCCAGATTCAGGGTGCTCAGAAGGGGATAGCAGCTGCCTCTGTGGGTTCTTCCTCCCCAGCCAAGGAACCCAGGGGTCTTGCCCCAGTTCCTTGGTCTCACCCTAAAGCTTTTCAATCTCACTCTGCCCCTATGCCAGAGCCGTTCAGACTCCACACTCCATCAGGTCTCTCTGCCCAGCATCACCCAGCTCAGATCCCCACAGCACTGGGGTGCAGGTCCTCCCCCTCCAGGGTCCCTGCCTTCCCTCCATCTGTTCTCATTAGCAGTTCGAGATAAGATTCCCAACAAAGGCAGCCCTCAAACCCCTTGGCCTTATCAGCCACCGCCCAAGGGCATTCACCAGCCACCCAGCAGAGCTTGGAAGATGCTCTGAGGGACTGAGGGGACCTCAAATATACAGACCTCTCTGCCTCTAAGACATAAACCAGCCCCACAGCCAGCAGCAGGTCTCCAGAGGGAACTGGTGGCTTTGGGAAACTACTTCTACTGTTAATGGCCTCTGGAGGGGACAGCAGTGTTAATTCAACTGTGTGCAGATGCAACCCCAGGGCCAGCTCAGCACACCTCCTGAATCTGCGGCTGACCCAGGGGAGACCCTCAGTGAGTTGTGTCCCATCCCCATGCCTGTTCCTGCTCACTCACCCTCCAGCAGCCCTCCCTAAGCCCAGTGATCTTCTGCCCGAGGAGACACCTTGTACCCGAGGAGACTCTACTCATCATCCCACACAGAAGAGCAGACAGCAGCAGCTCTGAGCATCAGTGGGTTCTTGCAGCCTCTGGGCACCCTGGAGAGGCCCCACCGCCAAACCCCCTCCCCACCGGGTGGTCCCACAGCTCATTTTTACCTCCTGTGTGCAAACCCCTCAATATAGGAACCAGCTGTCAGCAGCTTCCAGCTCCCAGAGCTGCTCTGGGGAAAATCTGCTCCTTGCATGAGTTTTGCTGGGGCCGGAGGTCCACCTCCCTCTCATTGTCGAGGTCTTGGGGACCATGATTGGGGGGACAGAAGTTCTCCAAGGAGAGATAACATCAGTGATGGCAACAAACTTCCCCCCACAACGTCCAGCTGCTTGGAGACAGCAAACCGACCCGAACACCCCAGGTAAACCTCACTCCTGCCTAAAGAGCCCCCACCCCACAGAGGAGCCCAGTTACAGACCCATTACTGGTGGTGGAGGAGCACCTGTGCCTGGAGGGCACAGAAAGGTGCACAACTAGCCACCATTTGTCCTCCTCACTGGCAGGACATGTGGGCAGGGACTGTGGGACATGATGCATCAGACCCTGGGCACTGAGCTCCCTCCTTGCACACTGTGGAAGGTGCTGGGGGAGCTGGCTGGGAGGGTAATGTTGGGGCCACACACCCTTCCCCATCCCAGGGGAGGAGGAAGAGGGTGTCACAGCCTAGCAGCACCTACCTCCTCAGCAAAGCCAGCCCCAGGAGCATCGCAGGAAGCACTGGCAGGGGCAAGCGTGTCCTGTGTGAAGTGTCCCCAGAGCCCTGCCGCTGTTTTGGGGTCTGGCTCCCGTGAAGCTGTGTTGTGAGAGCACGCAATGGATTCCAGCATCAACACATGGCCACGACACCCAGCTCTCTGGGGAATGAGACCCGGGCACAGCGCTCAGCATCTGCACATGGGGACAGTCTGGTGGCTTCTGGGGACAACTGGGAGCTGCTGCGTCCTCCAGCCCCCATCCCACACTCACTACCTGCCTGGACAAGAAAAGCCAGAGCCGGGAGCAAGGATGAGGGTGCTTCCTGCTCTTTTCCCAAACAAGGTCCCCAACTTCACCAAGAAACGTTGGGTTCACTGAGCCCTTGCTTGTGGACAGCAGAGCTCGGCCTGATGGCACCGGGTTGGCTTCCCTCCTCCTTTCCAGCTGTTAAATTGCATTACAGACAGTTAAAAATACATCACATTCTTTCCTAATGTGACTTCTCCACGGCAGGCAAGAAGCACAGCCACCGCTGAGATGCTGGAGGTGGCGAGAAGAGCTGTTGGCTGTGTCCATGGATGGGCAAGGGAGCTGCTCTGCCTGTGTGCAAACGTCTAGTCCCCGGCTTGGGTCCCCATAGAAGGACATCGTGTGGTCCCATGGAAGCTCTGGGCTTAATACACTGACTGACCCAGTGGGCTCTGAGTCCCAGAATCTCTTTCGTCAGAAGAGACCTTTAAACTCATCAGGTCCAACCATTCCCCCAGCACTACCCAGGTCACCAATGAGCTACTTCCCTCAGCACCACGTCTCTGTGTCCCTTAAATCCCCCCAGGGATGGGGACTCCACCTCTGCCCCGGAGTTCCAGCATCCAACAACCCATTTGGGCAATAAATCGTTCTTCAGAGCCACCTTAAACATCTCCTGGTGCAACCTGCATCCATTGCTTCCTGCCTCAGTTTCCCCATTTGCAGAAGCATTTATGGTCCCTCTTCCACGATGAGAATTGTTTGGGTTGAAAAAGGCCTTTAACATCTTTGAGTCCAACCACTAGATCTCAGAGTCTTTCACACCAGGACTGGAGGTTCACAGAAGTCAGGGCTGATCTAGAAATGGTCTGTTTATTCCATTACAGCAGAGAAGCCCAATTCCTGAGCACGACTGGAACTAGCCACATGGCATCCCACTGAAAAGCCAGCAGGACATGGCAGAGCCGGAGCCCACCATGGGCCCAGGGCAGCATCAGGGCAGCTGAGCTCAGCCTGAGGCACTGACGTTGCTACAAACCACTTGTGAGCTCAGACAAATGTCCGCTTTTGGCAGCACAGTCAGGTCTGGGGTGGGTGGAAAATCCATCTCCTTTGGTTAGCTGCAGCGTTGGAAGGACCAACCTACTTCCCCAAGGATGAGAACAAAGGACCAACCTACACCCCAAGGATGAGAACAAAGGACCAACCTACACCCCAAGGACAAGAGCAAAGGAGCCACCTGCATCCCCAAGGATGAGTGCAAAGGACCAACCTACACCCCAAGGACAAAAGCAAAGGAGCAACCTACCTCCCCAAGGACAAGAGCAAAGGACCAACCTACATCTCCAAGGATGAGAGCAAAGGACCAACCTACATCCCCAAGGACAAGTGTAAAGGACCAACCTACCTCCCCAAGGACAAGAGCAAAGGGACCAACCTACATCTCCAAGGATGAGAGCAAAGGACCTACCTACATCACCAAGGACAAAAGCAAAGGACAAGATCAAAGGACCAACTTACACCCCTGAGAGCAAAGGACCAACCTGTATCTCCAAGGATGAGAGCAGAAGACCAACCTACATCCCTAACAGTGAGAGCAAAGGACCAAGCTACATCCCTAAGGATGAGAGCAAGGTCCAACCTGCATCCCTAGAGGGACAGCAAAGTTGATCTCTGCAGGACGTGGGAGAGGCACCCACAAACCTCCTGCTCATGGTACAAGGGTGAACATGGCCAGGGCATCCCCAGGCCAGGCCTGTGCCCACCAGACCCCATCTTGTACCCAGTCCACCAGAGGGGACAACCCAAGATGAGTCCTGGGATGTCAGCAGCTCCTCTTAGCTCCCGGTACTGAGAAAAGAGGGTGTGTCAGCCCCCTTCAACCCAACCAGCCTTCATCCCACCAAGACTGACCCAAACAGACACCTCCTCAGCCTCTCACAGGACTGATGCCAGGGGCTGAGGTGGTCATGAGGGAGCCCAGTGCCCCAGAGCAGAACCCCTGGCAAGGGGCTGGATGGGGAGCAGAGCCTGCGGGAGGGCGAGGAAGGAGTTAAATCCCCAGCACTGCCAGCTCCCCCCTCTGCTGCTTCTCTGCTAACTTTGGGAGGAAGGGAATAGCATAAAGGTAAGAGTGGAGGAAGGAGAGAGGAGACAGATGAGAGAAGGAGCGAGGGAGAGGGGGAGCGGGAGAGGAACAGACGGCAGCGTGGGGGGGAAGATGCTGACGCTTCTTCTCCATCGCGGCGAGAGGCAGATAGAGGGGAGCAAGGGAAAGGGGAAAAAAACCCACAAGGAAAAAAAAAAGGAGAAGAAAAAAAAAAGGAAGAGAAGGCAAAGACCAAGGGAACATGGGAGAGGGAGAAGGAAGAACCCGGAGCGAGGGAGCATGTGTGAAAGTCGCAGTGAGAGAAGGGGCCTCTTTGATTCCCGGTGCCTCATACCAGACAGTGTCTAGACTGCAGCAATTATTGTCAGCTCAGAACACCCAGGCATTGCCATTTCAGCTGAAAGGGAGCTTAACAAAGAGCGAGGCAGGAAAAAACCTACCCTGCTGGCGGAGAGCTGGGCTTCCTCCGGCACAAGGGGCTCTTCGGAGGGTCCTCCGTCACCCTGAGCCCCTGGCCAGCGCCCCGGCGGAGTGAAGAGTTTGCTGGGGACTGAGGTGTTGCTGGGGTGGGAGTGGTGCCTGGCCCAACACTGGGATCCTTCACTGGTTTTGGGGTTCAGCCATGGGGCTCAGCTCTCTCTGCAAGGCTGGGTTATGGGACACAGGGTGCAGGACACAAGGAGTGCAGGACTGGGGGGAAAAGGGGTCCTTGGGGAGGTCAGAGGTGGCACCAGTGGACAGCGCTGGGCTGTGAGCGCCCGTGAAGCTGCTCTCTTGGCCAGTGGTGGATGGTCTGAGAGACACCTTGGCCCCACTGCAGAGCTGGGAGATGTGAACCTCTGCTCTGAGCAGTGGGGGCATGAACCATGGAGCTGGGCACCTTCCCCTGCTCCAGCAGCTCTTTGGCTCCCCTTGGCTTTCAGGAAATGATAGAAGGTGTCTCATGTAAAATCATCCCTCCTCTCCTCCACCCCATCCCATCTCCACTGTCATCAGAGGAGTTACCCTTTCCTCTCTCAGGCCCTTTGCCCTCTGAGGGGCTCCTCTGGGGCTCAGCCAAGCTTCCTGGGATGGGATTAACACCCAGAGCTGGACAAGACTCAGGAATTCTTGCCATCCACTGCAGGCACCCGCCCCATACCCACCCCGGCTCACCAGGGAGTGCCAGCTCCAAATACCTCCGAGGCAAAGAGGCCAGGGGGACAGCATGTGTGCCCTGTGTCCATGGGGACCATGGGTTTGGGGGTGCCAACAATCCCACCCCACCGTCCACGAGGCTGCCCTGCCTCTGAGCCCCTTGGGAGCATCCCCAGCTCCAGGGCTCTGAAATCTGGCTGCAACGAACAGCACATCCAAGTGACCTTCTCTGATGCTGGGTGGCACCAGGGAATGTCCCCACAAAGCCCCGTGGCCAGTCTGCTGGGGAAGGCTGACAATCCCTCCAGGTGCCGGAGAGCAGCTGAGGTTTAATTAGCACTTCTAATGCTTGGAAAGGAGGCACCAGGGAATACCCAGTGGGTTGGACATGTTTTCCTCACTAGTGATCTGGGCTGGTGACTGGTGACGGGGAAGCTCCCCAGCTCTGACTTGCTCAGCTGGGATGGGGTGACATTGCCCCATTTAGACCCCATTCCAACTCAGCAAATACCCTTGGAGACCCCCGGCTGGAGCCCTCAGAGCTGTCAAAAGAGGGGGGGCTTTGTAGAACACCCAAACTGCTAGCACACTCTGCCAACAGTTTGGAGAGGTGTCCGACCCAACACTGGCTCAGCGGAGCTGTTTGTCCTTGTTCCTTCTCTGCCTTTGGGGAACAAGATCCATTTTCTGGCCAAATCTGGTCATGTCTGCTAAATTAAGGACTACTTCTCCTGTGGGTACATGGCACTGATGTTGCTGTGAGGATACAGAATCAGCCCTCCGCAGGATCTGGCCACTGCAGCTGACTGGAGGAGATGACAGCAGAAGTCCCACAAAGGACTGGGATGGCAAAACCTGCCCAGAGAAGGACTCACCCCAGCAGCTTACCTTGGCTGGCCCTGGTGTGCCGTGGGGATAATGCTGTTTCCGAGTACAGTGTTGCTCAGGTGGGGGTCAGAGGAGAAAAGCATCAGCTCTGCTCATTCTTCTCCTCACCATCCCTTTGCAGTGGTGCCCTCAGCTCCCAACATCTCAGTGCCAGGCTCCTTCGTGCACCACCATGGCCAGCATCACCTCTCCAAGCTCACAGTAAGGGTCTCCAGCTCCAGCAAAGCCCTACACCCAGGGCTTGTAGAGCTCCAACCGGGAAGGACGCTCAGCTTCCAACACACGTGGGTGCTGCAGTGAAAGAAAAACCTGGTATGAGCAGGGAAGGTCTTCACCTTGTGAGTGTGGGACGCAGAGTGTTTCGACCTTTCCAAGGAACTTCGGCCAGCCTGCCCTAACCCAGGGCTGGACCACGAGCAGCCCAGACCTGCGATGTGACCTGTGGGCTTGGGGAAGGGTTTTCCAGAAGACCTGCCAGCTACAGGTCTTGAAACTACCACCCTAGAGCTTTGGACCACAAACCAACCACAGAGAGCATTGGGCTGCCACCGAGGCCCCCCCTCAGTTCTCTGATGCCAGACCCCCACCGAGGAGGGGTGAGGCAATGGAAGAAGGAAGAACTTGCCTTTGACCTTCTCTGCAGTGACTCTCCCTGGGGCAGCCAGACAACTTCCAGAGGAATTTGGGAAGCCCCAGCTCCCCACTGCAGAAATGGTGGGTCCCACCAGTGTGTGTCCACCATCAGGGGTGCCCTCAACGTTTGCCCACCATGAGCCCTGCCCGACCCCCCACTCTCCCCAGGTCTCTGAAGCAGCCACAGTTCCACACAGGCAAGGAGAGGAAGGATCTGGGAAGCCACAGCCACAGCTGCACATCCCCTCTTCTCGGGTGAGTGGTTGGATGGGAAGGAAACCCACCACATCCTGCTCCCCCAGCACCCGGCGGGCACCACCATGTGCCAGGACATGGCAGAGGTGGGGCGGGAGGTGAAGGCATGGGGCAACCTGGCTGTGATGGGGGGCACTGCCAGCCTGGCACTGCTCCGCATCCTGTTCCCCCACCATGCAGTAGAGCACACGGCACAGTCCTGCCACCCCAGTGCCACTCCAGTGCCACTCCAGTGCCACCCCAGTGCCTCCTTCCCCCCTGCAAAGCTGTGCCAGTGCCAACCACCCGTTTCCCACTTCCTCCAGATTTACCCCCCCCTTTTTTTTCCTTTCTGACACCCCCTCTTCTCTGCTCCCCCTCCCCTCCTTCTTCCTTCCTTTCTTCTTCTTCCTGGGTTAAAAATACTCCCGTTTCTGGGAAGCAGCAGCCCCCGCTGCGCTGCCTCCCCGCGCTGCCCCGCAGCCCAGCCCTGCTCCGCTCCGCTCCGGCCCCTCCTCGCCGCGTCCTTCCTCCTCCCCACCCCCTACAGGGATCTGACTAATGTGCTGGGGCTCTGCTTGCCAGCTCAGCTGGAAAGGAATTTAACTATTGCCTGGCCTTGCAGGGATGAAGCCCAGAGCCCCGACCCCCTCCCCGAACAAGAGAGACCCCCTCCTCCATCACCCGACCCCCCGCAGAGGAGCCTTTGGGTGCGGGAGGATGAGGAGGGATGAGTGGGGGCAGCACCCCGTGGAGAGTGGTGGTCCCAGGTCTAAGCCCCACCATCCTCATGGAACGCCACGGGTGTCTCTTGGCTTCCTGTGGGCCAGGCAAGGCAAAACGCAGGCCCCCTGGTGCTGTGGTCCCCGTGGGGGCTCCTCATCGCCATGGGGGAACTCCCATGGGGGCTCCCCAGCACCCACAACTCACCCCAGGCTTGGGCACTGTGTGTGGGTAGGTACCAGGATCCCTGCAACACTGCTTATCGGGCCAGCAGCTCCAACACCATGGTCTGGGGTCTGTGGGGGACAGTGGGGAGTCAGCCTTGATGCGATGCAGCGCTGGTGGAACCCACAGCCCTTCTACAGCGGGGCCAAGGCAGTGTCACACATGGGTAAAACCCAGGCAGAGAGCAAGCCTAGTCCCTTCTGCTCCTACATCTCTCCACAAGCCCAGTCCCTTCCGCTCCTAGAGCTCTCCACCCTCCCAGACCCCTCCACTCTCCCAGACCTATCCGCATTCAGACCCTTCAGCTTTCTGACCCCTCCACTCCTAGACCCTTCAGCTCTTCCAGACCCCTCAGCTCTCCCTCGCTGCCAGCAGAGCTCTGAGCAGGTGGAGACTGAGCAGCACAGAAGGAGAGGAGCCATCACTCCGCTCTAGAGCAAAGCACGAAGCTTTGACCAAGCTTATCCCAGCAAGCTGGTGGCAGAGGCAGACGCTGACACCCACCCACCACTTCCCCAAGGCTCCAGCTCACTGGGGCACCACAGCCAAACCTCCCTTGGAAATCTCCTGGCCATTCCAGAAGGACTTCCAGGCCAGCGATCCCGAGCCCAGCACCCTGTGCTGAGCTGAGCCAAGAGACGCCCGCTGGGGCACCACTGACCCCCTGCGTTGGCTGGCTCAGCCCCGCTGCTCCAGTGCCGGGGCACAGACTGTCCCGGAGGAGGCCAGTACCTTTCCCGGAGCCTGCGGCTGGATGAGCTGAGAGCAGCAGCCCCTCTGGAGATGCGGCTGTGGAGGAGGGAAGGCCACGGGGTGCAAAGCTAGGACCCAGAGAGCACAGGAAAGCTGCAGCCAGATGACCCTTCAGCTGCTGGGATGCTCTGTAGAGCGGGGTCCAGCAAAAGCCAGGGGCGGGGGGCTGTGCTGGCAAGAAGGAATCTGAAAGAGGAAGAAGAGATCTCCTCTCCAAATCCTCCCTTAAATGGCAGTTCTGCTGAAAAACAGGGTAGGATGGAGCTTGGTGTTTGTTTTCTCTGCAGGACCCAAGCGCAGCTCAGCCTGGCACTGCAGCATCGGGCTCCTCGCAGACACAGCCCCGCAGAGCAGCACTTTCTGCAGCCCCAACTCAGCTCTTGCAGCCGTCCCTGCAGAGCCATGGCCCGGTGCAGGGTCTCAGGGCATGAGAGATGAGGGGAGTAAGCATCCAGCTCACTCCCACCTTGGCTTTCTGCCCCAGCTGTGGGGGCTGGAGGCAGCAGGATGGATCCCTGGGGGACTTGTGAGCCCTCACTGAGCTCCAGGAGATGCCAGAGCCCCTGTGGCCCCACACAGCTGGTGGTCAGGGGATGAAGCAAGTGATGGCAGGACACAGGCAGGAGATGGAGCGGGGCCAGGCTGTGACCACCCCTAGGCGAGCAAGGGCACTCCTGTTTGCTCCCCCATCCTAAACTCCCTGGTGCCTTGGAGCTCCCTGCGGCCCTGCAGCAACCTCAGCAGCAGGAAGTGCTGGCGGGAGCGAAAAGGATTGAGAAACTGCAGGCAGCAGGATGAGACATGAGCCAGCACACGCAGGATGTGACTAGGGGGTGACTGGGAGTGCTGGAGGGGTGTCACCAGGAAGCAGCACCTGAGGCCCATCCTGTACCCTCCCTGCTGTGTTCTCTGGCTCCTCACATCTACTCCCCACACATCTCCAGGTCCTGCTTGTGTTTCACCACCTAAATTCTCTGTTCAGAGCACAGACACGTCTCCTCCCTGAGCCTTCTTCAGCACAGACTTGATGGCAGTGGTGGGGGATTTGGGGTGCAGTGGGGCTCAGACACTGGCCCCTCACCCTGCCTCAAACCAGCTGCTATAGCACTGCAGGAGAGGAGGAAGAAGAGGAGGAAGGAGGAGAAGCAGAGGAATTATTTCCCCCCCCACTAAACAGCCAAAGCAGATTTGCTTTGTTATTCCCCTGGTTGAGGTTGGCTGATCCCAAGGTGGCCCCCTCCACGGGTCTTTCTGTTGTCCCTGCAGCTCCTGTCCCTTCCTGGCTGTCCCCTGTGTATGCCATGGTCCCCAGTGGGGACTCCAGGGCATCCCCCCATTTCATAGCCATGGCCAAGGAAAGCCAATTCACAGTCACTCCTGCAAAAAAGAGAGCTCTAGCTCCAGGCATCAGCCATAGTACCCAAAGGCAAAAAGAGACGAGGAAAGAACCCCACTGCCACCCCAAAATGCATTAACACCCACAGACCTCAATGGGCAAGACTGGCCACAGGCTCACTGCCTTGTGGTAGCTCACTCCAAATCACCCCCAGCTTCAGCTCATCCCGGTGCGAGGGTGGAGGAGGCAGGTTGGGAGGTGTCTCCACTCCCCTTCGCAACGGAATAGCTCACACAAGTGTCACCAAAGACCAGTGCTCAGCAACGGGCTGCAGCTGGGTCAGCACCTTCCAGGCCCAGTGGTTCAGCTCAGGTCCCAGCCTGCACCCAGGTTCACCAGCTGTCCCTCTACATGGGGGATTATTTTCCCCACGTGCGGGAAACCAGAGCAACGAGTAAGTGCAGAGTCTTACATCTGGGCAAGAACAACCCTAGGTACCAGTATAGGGGACTGACCTGTTGGAGTGTAGTGTAGGGGAAAGGGACTTGGGGGTCCTGGTGGACAGCAGGATGACTATGAGCCAGTAATGTGCTCTTGTGGCCAAGAGGGCCAACAGCATCCTGGGGTGGATTAGAAGAGGGGTGGTTAGCAGATCAAGANGTTTAGGTGATCCTGCTGTTGCAGGCGGATTGGACTGGATGATCTTTTGAGGTCCCTTCCAATCCGTAATGATTCTATGATTCTATGATCCAGCAGCTGAATCCAGTAAAGTGCAAAGTTGGATCAGTTACTTCCTTGCTGCGGGGCACAACAACAGTGAGACATCAACCTGCCATGGGGCTGAGCCCTGGACACCCAACCCACTGCACCCCTGGCAGACAGAGGCATCCCACATCCCTACAGAAAACCGTCGTAGCAGCTCCGAGCCTGGCCAACCAAGCAGGAAAATCACAGCAACTCCCCAACAGACACCCACTGCTCTGTAACTGATGCTCCAAGGTGAGGCAAAACCTTCATCCTCCATTGATGATCTAGGAGTGCCTCCACTGCCCAGAAAACACAGGGTGGCTTCTCGTGGCCATCTCCAGCCCTGCTGTGGAGGCACCAGCTGTGGGGCTGCGCAAGGGGACTTGCACTGTGCTCTTCCCACTTGGTCACCCTCCTCTATTTAAGAGCTGAGGTGGGATTTGTTTGCTTGGCTTTGGAGGAAAAACAGATTTGCCAAAAGGCTGAATCATCCTGAAACTCAGGGTGAAGCTGAAAACCTCTTCGGAATGAAGAAAAGAAGTAGCTGTGTTGGGCAGGGGAGAAGGCTCTGAAGATGTCAACCCATCTTCTCCCACCCCTCACATGGTTGAGGCATTTTCTAAAAGAATGTTTGACTTTTTCATTCCAACAAATCTATTGTTTTCTCAGATTGAAACATGATCTCAACGGCAAAGAAGAGATCTGATCTAATTCAAATTAGACAACCCCCAAACACAACGAGACCAAAGCCTTCAGGCCCAACCAACCATTCTGGCTTTACCTACAGCAACTCTCTGCACCACTGTGGGTATTTTGTTGGTTCTTTTGGGTAGTTGTTGTTCGTTTTGCTAGAAGGATCCTCCTGAATCCATGTTCTGGGTTGACATCGTCTGTCACACTCAAGGTGTCCCCACTGGGCACCAGCAAACATTCTCCATTCATTTCCCTGGCAACATGGTACTTCACCAACAGACTAGACCCCCTGGAGTAACCTTCCTCTACAAGAAGGACAAACACTTGGTTCACCTTGCTCACAGAGCTCTGAGTCAGCCCTGTGCAATCTTCACAGGCCCCTCACTCAACTCAAAACCCTGATTACTGAAGGAGACTTAAAACTCCTTAATAACAACTCAACAACTCGGCAGCCACGTCTACTCTTACACTTGAGGAACCTCCTCTGGGGAGGGGAAGCAGTCTCTTCTCAAGAGACTTTCCAACACAGTCTGACCCAATGCAACTGAATTCAACTCAACCCAACCCAACCTGACCCAACCCAACTGAACCCAATCCAACCAAATCCAACTCAACCCAATCCAACCTGATCCAATTCAACCAGATCCAACTCAGCCCAACCAAGTCCAACTGAATCCAACCCAACCTGACCCAACCCAAATGAATCCAATCCAACCAAATCCATCTCAATCCAATCCAACCTGACCCAATTCAACCAGATCCAACTCAGCCCAACCCAATCCAACTGAATCCAACCCAACCTGACCCAACCCAAATGAATCCAATCCAACCAAATCCAACTCAACCCAATCCAACCTGACCCAATTCAACCAGATCCAACTCAGCCCAACCCAATCCAACTGAATCCAACCCAAATGAATCCACCTCAACTCAACCCAACCTGACCCAATCCAACCAAATCCAACTCGGTCTGACTCAATCCAACTCAACCCAACCCAACCCAACCTGAGCCAATCCAACTGAATCCAGCTCAACCCAGTCCAACCCAATCCCACTCAGTCTGACTCAATCCAACCAAATCCAACTCAACCCAACCCAATTCAACTCAACCCAACCTAACCTGACCCAATCAAACTCAACCCAACCCAGCCTTCTCCTTGCCCACAGCCCCAACCTCCAATCCCTGTCAGTCAGACCAGGTGGCACCATGTGCAGCTCCAAGCTCACCATACAGCCATGATCATGGCGATGAATTTACCACCCAAATATAAACCCAAGGAGAGGGGTCCACCACCCAAACAGAACAGGTTTTCCTGAGGCTGCCATGGAGGAGGTTGGGTGGGGGGCTGTCAGACAAATAGCTGCATTTGTAGCCCCCCCCACACCTGGCCACAGAGGCAGTGGGCAGCAGGGCTGTGCCCTCCAACCTCGGGCAAAGAGGTGAAACCCCAGGAAAGCAGCAGACGAGCCAGGGCGTAAATACGGCACGAGCCCACGGCACGGGAGCCTGGTTCGTTACCTCCGCTCCGACTGGAGTCAGCGGAGCCGGGTTTGCGGAGAGCAGAAATATCAGCAATTAAAGATATGTCGTGTCAAAAAAACTCCAAACTGATTAAAGTTGAAGGCTCCGTTTTCTTCTTTTCATCAGAGAACGGAATCAAAACCTGCCTGGAAAGACGCGCTCCCCCCGTTCCCAGCGCTCCGAAGGCAGCGCCTGCATCCGTCCTGCTGTGTCCCTGCATTTTAATTACCACCTTATTAATATTCATGAGCCTAGGCACTCAAGGGGGATTGCAGTCTGTCATTCTCTCTCTTTTTCTCTCTCTCCCCCCCTCCAACCTCTCTCTGTGAATCTGTGGGGTTGGGTTTGGTTGTGGTTTTTCCTTTCTGCCTTCCCCTTCCCAACAGTTGGTGCTGCGGATCCCACGGCCCCACCGGCACCGGCCGAGCGTGCCGAGGGGCTGTGGTGTGGCAGCGGAGCGTCCTCGGTGGGTGATGACTCGTGGGGAGGTGGGTCTGGGGTTGCTCCCCACCACAGAACGCAGGCTTGGTGAGCGGCACTGGGGCTCGCAGCGAGCATGTGTGCACATATGTGGCTGCCACGCTCTCGGGGCGCGATGCCAGCACATGAGCAGAGCGGCCCGTTGGGGAGCGGCAGAGCTGGCCACGTGTGAGCGGGTGTGCAAGGAGCGGGCGAGGGGATGGGAGGGCACATCTGCATGTGCTCCCGCTCCAGGAGTGCAAAACTCCTGGCAACAGCAGCACGGCTGGGCGCTGGGGTGATGGTGTAGAACCTCCACGAGAAGAGCGCGGCTGTGCAGAATGGTGCTGAGTGAATGCAGCTGCCTTCAGCTCCCACCTCCCCATCTCTCCATGGGGCTGAGCACTCTGCACCCCAGTTCACCCCATGTCCATGCTAGGGCAAAAGCAGCCACTGGTGAGGCAGGTGAGAGCATCATGGCACTGCCAAGGGGCAGCTGTGTCCTTGATGGAGCCACAGCCTTCAGGGTGAAGCAGAGCCTAAGGGGTCTTGCAAGCATTCAGCAGGGGGATGACCCCCAGCTGTGTCCCGTTTGCTGGCTGGGCAGACTGGATCCCATTTGTTTTCTCAGATCTGCGCTGCTGACGTGCCCTAGGAGAAGAGAGGGCAGAGAGACTGGCTGGAGGGCACACAGAGGGGATGGGCTGGCCATGGAGCTCGAGGTAAATCGATTTTCTCATTCCTAGGTTGAGCAATGTGGGGTTTGCTCGCTCCTCACTGCCGTGCAGTGTTTAACCCTTTCTATGGGCATTACAGACGATGCAGAGAGCTCACCTGGCTTTGCAAACCCTGCTGCAGGAAGCCACAAGAGGTCCAGCCTGTCCCTTCCCTGGTCCCTGTCCCACAGCAGGCGGTGGGCAGGTGCTCCCATCACTCTACGCTGCTCAATGTCATTGGATCACATGAGGCTGCTCCATCCCAACAGCCACCAGTTGCAGGCTGGAGCCCACCTCCATTTTCAAAGCAGCAACTTCCCAGCACCTTCCTCTTGGCTAATGAGACCCAAAGCACCATGAAGAGCCCAAAGCACCATCAAGAGCCCAAAGGCTGTTTGGGGACAGGTTCTAGAGCCCAGAGATCTGCCTCCCCACCACCAACCACCTGCGAACAACCTGTCGAGAGACACTCCAACTCGGCGGCTCCCCAACGCCCCACTTGCTCAGCTCCACAAATATTTGAATTAAGGTCCCCTGGGGAGCCGCAGTCACAGAGTAACTGATTTCTCCTCCTTCATTATATCTCTGTGTAATTTACCGAGGGACGGCGGCGTGTGCCTCCGTTCGAGCGAATTCCCAGCAGGACTCCCGAGAGCTCACAAATCAGGCAAAGGCAAGGCATTAGAATATGAAAGGTGAGGCTGGTCTCCCCACCAAGACTCATCTTGCTCTTCCCTGGCTCTGTCAGCCCCAGATTGTGTTTTATTTCCACCTGCTGCCTCTTGAGTGAGCTGGGAGGTGATGGGTTGGGGCTAGGCCATGGGGACATGTCCCCAGCTCTGCCCCTGGCTCTTGCTCTCTTCTAAGCAAGAAGAGGAGCAAAACGGTCCCTTCCCTCTTGGCAGCATCTCAGGAGATGCCAAAGGAGCTGATGCAGCAAAGGTTTCCAAGTGAAACTATGTCACCTGGTCTTGAAATCTGGCATCTTTTCACCTGGAGAAGTAGCCTGTGCCTCGGTTTTCACATAGACAGAAAGAAGTAGTCATTCCCTCAATTTACTTAAGACCCCCAACATGTCAGTGATGGGGTCCATACAGACAACCTGCACTGTGAATCCATCTGCGCTGCATCTCCAGTGAGGAGGAATGGGAAGACAAGTTTGCCAGTGCAGCTGTGCAGTGGCCACAAAGAGCTCAAAGTGTCACCGAGGACAAAAAGAAGGGAGAAAAAGAAGAACCTGGATAAAGGATGCCCAATCGCTGCTTGGGTTGGCGCTGTGTGAAACAAAAGGTTCAAGGAGGCCGCTCTTCAGCAAACCCACCTCAATCCAACCCAACCAAAGCCATGGCCAACCACCACACTGCAGCCCTGCACTGAGGTGGAAGCAAGTCACCTTGAGAGTGGGAGGCGTCCATCAGCAGTGACTAATGGAGCACGACTAGAGCTCTCACAGGTCTTTGTAGCATCTCAAGGCCGGGTAAGAGCTGTCCCTGACCAAGATGCCTGGTCCTGGCCATCACAGGGGCCGCGACACCAGAGCAAAGCGCTGGCCAGGCTCGGACACAGCGAGCTCCCTGTTCCAGCTACGCTGCAAACAGCGGAGGGCAACATTTTGCTTCCTGGAAACCCAGAGAAAGAAGTGGTTTTTCTGAGGAGCTGCAGCTCATAGGCAACCTGCAGTGGAGATTTCAGCTCAACCCAGCGTTCCTCCTTCCACCTCCTCTGCGAAGACAAAGATGTGGCAGATGGTGGTGGCGCTTCGCAGGGCTTCTGCTCAGCTTTTCTTTGGGAGTTGGGTGCAGAACCTGCACTCTCATGCCTCACTTCAGAGGGATAAGCAATGTTAAATCTGCCCAGGCTCAAATCCACCCACCCCCGGGCTATCTCAACTTCTCCAAGCTCTTCGTACAGGCTGACTTGAAGACCTGGAGCTGTTGAGCCTTTAACAAAGAGCTCCTTTCTCTCCAACCTTCCCCAGTGGTTGGAGTTGAATAGGCTGTGCTGAAACCAAACCAAACAAAGCCCTCTCAAAGCAGCTCCAAATCCCCATCCTCTGGCCAGCACTGGTGCTCTACGGCTACCAGAGGTGGGCATGGTGGGCTGAAGCAGTGACGTTTTGTTCCTTCCTCTGCTTCTTGCTGCTGGGCATCCTCGATGGGAGCTGCTGAGGGGGTGTCTTAGGGGCAGATGTGTTATGGAGCTGCTCCAGCCTCTGCCTGCACTACCCTAGCGCTGGCAGGTTTGCTCTAGACTCCAGCCACGCTGCTGCTGCCATCAACCCCCAGGACTGGACCAGCCCTCACGAACATCACATGGTTTTCCTGATGGGACCTTCCAGAACACACTGCCCAACCCACCCCTCACAACCCCCACGGGGTAACGGTCACACGTTCCCATGCTGGGGCTGCAGCTCCCCATCACTGAGCCAGCCGACCCTCAGCACTGCAGCTACCGGTGCCCTGAAGCAGCTGCAGGGAGATGATGGCAGATGGGGGTCTCCATCACCAT
>VXBP01004866.1:394716-494940 GCA_013400115.1 Rhinopomastus cyanomelas | reverse complement strand
CCCCCCCCCCCTGGGGGGGGGGGGGGATTTGCGGCACTGCCAGGCCCTGGAGGGGCTGCTGGCCCTCACATCCTGGGTGTGTGAGTGCAGGGGTCCGGAGGCTCTCAGCGCAGACAGCTCATGATCAAAGCAGCCCAGGGCTGCGGGGAGGATGGCGGCGGCGTGAGATGAAACGGAGCAAAGTTCTCCGGGTTCGGACGCAGGAGTTGGAAAGGATTCGACGGCAGCTTGGAAAAGGAGGAGGAGGAGGAGGAGGAGAGGGCCGGGAGCAGCAGCACTTCAGCAGAAAGGAATGTCCTGATGGGACGGCAGCCTGAACCCCAGCCAGGATCCCCCCCTGCCCCACTCCCTCCTTCCCAAAGCTGTTTAAAAGCCCCGGACCTCTCCAAGCCCTTTAATTGGCGCTTTAAAAAACTTCCTTGTTCCTTGACGCGCAAGGTTTGCGTTTCATGCCCAAAATGACTCAGTTCCCCCTCTCCCCGCTCCACGGGAAATAAATAAATAAATAAATAGGCAAATCGCCTTTGAAAGGTTTGCGAGGAGCCAGCTCCATCCCCTCCCCACCAGCCCCAGTAGCCCCCAGCCCTCACCCCGCCAGCCTCTTGTGTGTATTCTTGTTCTCCCCTAATAATCCACATCCCAGCTGCCTCCCTCTGCCTTCACCCTCCTCCTCCCTGCCTCTCTCGCTCCCTCTTTCTCTCTCCTCCCCCCTTCCTCCCCCTTTCCATAACTCAAAAGCTTGTCAGGCTGGTTCCAGACTGCTGGCGCCAGGCTTCACTCCAGGAAAAAAATAAAGCAAAAGAGAAAGGCATGCAAGGCAAAACAGCCCCGCCACATGAACACACATCAAACCAGCCCTTTATCTCCCCGGAATGCTCTCCCCGCTGCAGAGCTCCCTACCCCGGCCCAACAGCCGCCTTCCCCATCCCCATCGCCCCGGCGCAGCGCTGCCAGGCTGCGAGCGCCCGCCCCGGCAGAGAGGAGCGAAGGAGCAAATACAAGATCTATTATTTATCAGCGTTAATCAATTATTTAGAGCCCCAGCGCGGGGAAGGGGTAGGGAGAGGAGGCCTTGGCGGAGGCGGCTTTTACCCCATCGGTCCAGGCGAGGGGTTTCTGCCCGGACCCGCCTCGTTGTTGCCCCCTTGGCTCCCGCCTGGTGACTGGGGAGGAGATGGGGTGGCTCCAGCGCTGCTCCTTGCACCTCACCTCACTGATAGGAGGTTGCTTCTTAACCCAGCCCTTCCTTTCTTCAACAGAGCAGGGCTTTCCCCCACAGCAAGCCCAAAATTGCAGCTCTAGGATCATCCCTATCCCAAATACATCAGACCCAGTGCCCAAGCCAGGGCTGCACCACCCCACCCCAGACCAGCTGCCCCAGGGTGAAGGATCGCACACACAAGGAGCCAGCACCCTGCCTCTTGATCCCAGGAACATCCCCCAGCAAGGTGGATTTTGGCATCAAAACACACTTTCTCAGCCACTTTCAACAGCGCTCTCCCAGTTCAGTGGGGCACGTCTCCACCCCATCTCTAGGTCCAGCCAGAGGAAGCACCACAGTGCCCGGCACCACCCCTAACTGGGGCAGTGACCAGTGCAGGGCTCTGGAGCTCGAGTCACCTTTGATCCATCCAGCTTTGACAGAGCTGTGTCAGCACAGGGCAGGAGGAGGAGGAGGAGGAGAAGGGCTCCATCCACAGCTCCCCACCTCACACGGGTTTCAGATCAGGTCTGGATCCCAGAAGGTCCAAACCAACACGCCAAACCAAGACCCAGAAAGAAGATGATCCCAGTCTACAAAGCCCTATTTCAGCTCCATTTTCTCTTGGCTTGTGGAACAAATCCCAACCCACCATGTTTGCGATGCCGCTGGCAAAGGGCTCTGATCATTAGGCAGGTGACCCCGCTGGGCACAGGGTTGCCCAGGGGCCATTGCTACAGGCTCGCAGATGGCTACTGCAGCCTCCCTGCGCGGTAGCCGCCTTAGAGCGGCAGATCGCACCAAAGTAGCTGCAGTGGGAACGTGTGAGGAGGTGGGTGTGCTAAGAGGATTTTTTTTGGCAGACTTCGGGATGACTTTATTGCTCACAAGTTCTCGAGTCATGGCTGAGTAACACGCTCATCGCATGTCTGAGCCACACGCAGAGAAAACCCCTTACCCCAGCACAAACACACAGCCTGGACAAAGCCTGTCTGCTTTGCTCCCCTTCCCTGCCTTGGCTCTGCATGGCCGCGGGCTGCCAACGAGCTCTGGTGTTTCCCCTGGGGTTTGGGAAGAGCCATGGGCAGCAGCTCCCACCAGACAAGCACCAGCCCCATCCCAAGTGATTCCCCAGTGGGTCCCATTCCCAGCCAATGGTACCTGAGGCAGAGCAGCGTTGACCACTCCAGTGGGATCTCTGGGAAATCAATTTGGTGGCTCTATCAGGCTGCCAAGCCCAGATTTCCACGGCAGAAGGTGTGACCTCAGCCTGCCATGGCCTCAACTGTCTTCTTCTCAGTCCATCGAGGGATGTGAAGGCTCCTGCGTTGGGTCAGCACAGACCAGATGCATCATGGAGGATGAACTTCTGCAAAGCAGCTGCCAGTTTGGATGCTGTTCCTGGGCATCACACGGGTGCAAAGAGCCCTGTTGTGCAAGGACAGGAACATCCCAACCTCAAGTGGCTTCAACCAGTAGCTGCTCTTGAAAATACACCAGTGTATTTCTAACCTGGAAGGGAAACTATTGTCCTCTGCTCCAACCAAGTTGGCAGTGACTGATCAAATCCCTGTAGCAACTTGGGGTGAGCAAAAGCTATTAAATACCTCCCTCACCCCTGGTTAAAAGAGAAAGACCTCCACTGGGACAGAGAAGTCTTTCCTTTGGGTAAAGAAAGAGCAGGAGCTGCTCTCTGCCATTTAGCACAGATGAGAACTAGTTTGAACAAGGGGGAAACAACCAAGAGGATGAACCCCACTGCATTTGAGTGGGTTCAAAAGGGATGGGTTTGTAAATGTTCAATGATGTTTTCCTTTTTCCCAAATAATTTTGAAAAACCCCATTCCAGAAACAAAACCAACCCAGTCCTTATAGGTGCTGTTGCTCCTCCTGAAAGAGCAGATCTTGGGGAGGAGAACTGGGCGGCTTGGGGAAGGGAGAAATTTCACTGAAGATTGGGGGGGGGAGGAACAGAAGGGCAGGAGGGACCCTTCATTTAGAAATGTCACAGGCTGGTTTGCGACAAAGAGAAAGCCCACTGTGTTGAAAATCTTCCACAAAAACTTTGTGCTTGCTTTTTTAAAGGCTGGGTTGTTGTTTGGTTGGGTTGAGGGTTCTTCCCCCTCCCCCAGCTATAAATACATCTCCATGTGCAAAATGTTCAGCCATCCCTGAGCACAGCCAAGAGAGCTTGAAGGGACAGCAGCTACCCTGGGATGGCTTGTTTGGCTTCTCGACAGGTGGCCCTGCTGATGGTGACACCACTGGGTGCCCCCCATCACCTTTAAGGAAACCCAGGGATCCGGGCTGGCAGCGCACTGTGGTGGACCTGCAGTGAGCTGGAGCTGATCATCACCAGATCAGGGCTGTTTCCATGCGGCCAGCTCCTGGTACGTGGGGTCACAGATGCCTGAGAGCATCACCTGTGGCTGCTTGGTGGCTCCCGAGCTGCCCCATGGGGTGTGTTTGATGCAACCGCTGATGGGCACCTCTGGGAGCCCAAACTGCTGGGGGCGAGCGCTGACCTGACCCAGTCCCCCCAGCACAGCGCTGCTGGGGCAAAGCTCGCGGGTGCTGAGGCTGCTCCCAGCTGTATCCTTTTCCCATTTCCCTTCCATGTGTGCAGCCAGGCTCCCGCCCCGCTGAGGTCAGCTCCGGCTATTCTCTCCTCCATTTCCCCTGCTCCTGCCATGCACTTCCCGTCTCCCTTTGATATTTCACCTTTGCTGCGTCATTCCCCGCGGGCCGGTCGGGGTTCACGTGGACACGCTGTTCCCTGCCGTCGCTGAAGGGCCAAGCTCTGCCTGTGCTCCGGAGAACACCAGCTAACCCACCTGGTGCAGAGAAGTGTCCACCTCAACCCACTCCAGCCTCAGCGCTGAGCTCACACCAACAGCCTCCTCGAGCAGCACGGGAGGGAAAGAGGGAACCACCATGAAAAATAATGAGGAGCTGGGAGGAAACAAAGGGAGAGTTTCCAGCAGATGGAGATGGCCAGATCCAGTGGTCTGCTCACAGTGCTGGGCTTCACCAGAGCTCAGCAGGACCTGCGCCAGACTGGGTAGGGGAGTTGTCTCCGGTTGGCCACCCACTGCCCCAACACTGCTGGGTCAAGGGAAACCCGAACACCTCACGTGCGGTAGCTCTCTGCGGGGTGTTATGGATGGGACCCCCGAGTGCCCACTCAGAGCAGCACAAGCCCCAGTGGGGCTTGGGAGCGAGCAGCTCCCACACAGCCCCAGGGAACTCGCTGTCAAAGAGAGCAGCTGGGCTCTTCCCCAGGCACAGTGACCGCTGCGCTCGGACGTGACCCGTTTTGGCCAAGCGTCCTATCCACTGAGGAGCCCCAGCGCTGAACAAAACCATCCCCGCTGGCCCCCAGCGCCGCCTGCCCGCGCTCCCCGCGTGGCACGGGGCCAGAACCGCTAACAAAAGACGACTGAAACGAGTGCAGGCATTAACTCTGTGCTGCATCTCCCTCGACGGACCCTAGCGAGGAGCACCGGCCCCGGCACAGCCCATGCCGGCAGCGCACGGCACTCGCTCAGCGGGGCAGCCGTGGTGACAGGGTCACATCGAGCTGCCTGGAACCGGTCTCCCCAGGACACTCGTCCAGCTCTTGGTCACCGACAGCCGACATCTGCTGGCGACCCCCTGGACAGGGTCTACGGCCAAGCGATGTCAGTGAGACGAGACGTTGCACGTGGGGGCTGCTCTCCACAGTTTTAGGGAGGAGGAATCTCATGACATGGGAGCCTGGGAGAGCGGCCTGACCCTGGGTTAGAGATTTTTGCCTGTTTTGCTCATGATCGCTGGCAAAAGCCCACGAGCAGGTTTTCTTGGAGGAGCACAAGCTTACCGAGAGGAGAGAGCTGAGGGAAGGGCTGCACAGCTTCTCTCTGAGCTCCACTGCCCAACTGCTCCTTTCAGCAGAGGCTTCACCAACCCAGGTCATAGCCACAGTGTTCTGGGCTTGCTCCACAACCAGGGGGTACAACTGGTCCCATCCTGCTCTGCAGGTGATTCCCAATGGAGAGCTGCAGCAGGACTGTGGGTGAGGTACCAAACACTTGCTTTGCCAAAGGGCTTTAACACTTCCCCATCTCCTCAGACTGCATCATCTCTGCCACCGTCCAGGAAGGCACTAGGATGCCCCCAGGCTCTCCCCATCTGTGTCCTTTCCAATCCGAAAGCTCTCACACGGCCGTGGATGACTTCCCAAACCATCACAGCTGCACTTACTGCTTCAATCGCCATCTTACACAGGGCAAAAATCCCTCGATACCATCTCCATCCTTCTTGTGTCTCATTGATACTCAGGACAGGACCAATGTCTTCCAACATGGGCAGAACCATCTCATAGCCTGGACCTCGAGGGTCCTTCAGGAGCCAGAAAAGAGCTGAGAGATGAAAGATGTAGAAGAAAATACTCCACAAGGGGACTGTAATCCCAACCCATCCCCGTGCGGTGACAGTCTTGGAAGGAGCAGCAGAGAACAGGCACCATTTTGTGTTTTGCAGGCTCAACCCAGAGTTTGAGTGAGTCATGGGGATTTTTGGGTCCTTTCCTGGAGGCCTTCCATTCACTCATTCGTTCCTCCTTTCTTTTGTCATTTTCAATAACCTGAATTATTAGTCACCTGGGCTGAATCTGCAGGTTTTAGGCACTGACTCCAAAGGAAACCACAACCGAAAAAGACACTGAAACTCCATGGCCAACCCCAAGCATTCAGAGAGCCTAAAGATTTTCAGATTCTGGGAAAAAAAAATCAGGGAGCAGCTTTTAATAGAATGAGATTTGCAAGGAGAACGAGAGAAAGAAGAGAAGAAGAATCAGCAAAGAGAGACCAGTTGGCTGGATTTGATTTCCCTGTTGGGTTTTGAGCCCGTGGGCCACTGCAACGTCACACTGCTAAGCGCGGCTTCGCAACCGTGAGGTAAGAGACCCCGAATCCAGCAACCCCCATCCCCACCAGAGCTCTGCAATCACAGGCTTCAAACAAAAAACGAAAGAAGGAGATGCTGGGAGCGGAGAGAAATCTCAAGAGGTTTGGAGGACCTCTCATAGGACTGAGAGGAGCATCAGTAGCGATGCCACGCAAGTGGTGCCCTCAAAAGCCCTTCTGCACCCATCCCACAGGGTGATGGAGAGCTGGGGATGTGGTCCCCAGGAGCTGGGCTGTGGTCAGTGCCAAGAGCTGGTGTGGCGGTGGCGCGTGGCTGGCTCTTGGCAACCAAGGCCAGTCCCAGGAAAGCGAAAAGACTTGCAGCACGTCTCAGCAGTTTCTGTCCGCTCCCAAAGGAAGGGTGTTTATTAGAAGCCATTTTCTGCATAAATAGCCCTTTCCTGCTGCTTCCCACACACTCAGACTAAAACAACCTCCTAGGCTTGAGGACACCAACCCACAGGTTCCTACGTGGATGCACTGAGCTCAGCCTTGAGCAAGAGACCAAAGACATGCCCAGAGTGTCGCCCAAAGCCCACCCAGCTCTCCAAAAGAAGAGCTTTTACTTCCCTCCCCAGCAGCTTCAACAGGTTACTCCTCCCCAGCAGTTCCTTTCAGGGGTCTCAAAAACTATCCACAACCTCAGACCCGTTTGCCCTCCACACACCCCCCAGTAGGACGCATGACCCTAAAGCACTGCTCAGCACACACGGGGTGAGGAGCAGCTTGTTCAAAGCCCTGGGCGGTTCATGCTGGTCAAAAACCAGTCTCAAGGACCTGAAGGACCGGTGTACAGGGAGAGAGCCAAGCAGCAGGGCTCTCCCACTCCATCTAGGACTGATACCTGCTCCAGTGCAGGGAGCTGGTGATCCCTTATCACCAGAAGGATGCAGAGGACCCCAGCAGGGTCTGTGCAGCAGCACTTTGAAGGCTGCAGGAGAGAGCTGTGGGGCTGTACAACCAGCACTGCCCAATGCAAGAACTGAAATAGGGTCCCACCTCCACCCTCCCTGGTTCTGCAGCCCAGCACAAGGTCCCACCAGCCAAGACAGCTGGAGGGGCCCCATGCCTGCACCTCTGCTGGGTCTGCTGCCAGTCCTCCTTGGCCACACTGTCTGTACTGGGATTTGGCTGGGACAGGCTGAGCCTGCACAGTGCAGTCCCCAGCCCACAGGCAGCAGCCTCAGCAACCAAAGAGCTTGAAGACCGTGACCATGGTGGTGAAAACCGCCAACCTTCCTGAGAAGAGCCCTTCCTTGCCCTGTCCTCCAAGGCCAAGATGCCCATGGACATCACATGCCAGGCTGCTGTCCTTGAGTGGAGGGCACGAAGAGGAACGAAGGAGAGTTTAGCAAAGTCTGAAGCTGCTCCTGCAGTAGAGGCAGAAGGACTGCAGTGCCCTGGAGCTGGGCAGGACACAGTTAACGCTGGTTCCTCGTGCAGGACCAGGAGGAACTTGGCTTCATATTTCACGTGTAGGATGTTGCAAGAGGACAAGGAGCGCTGAACCCCAGCTGCACGAATTCCCCCCAGCCCCAGGGGCTTGGCCACAGCCACGGGCAAGAAACCCCGACATGCCCCAAGCTCCACGGCTGCTCCACCAAGGGCACGATCCCCCTCTTCCCGGCGCAGAGGGCACCGCGGGCGAAGGACGGTGCCACCGGGCAAGCGACGCCGGAGGAAAACACGCAGGCTGCAGCGACTCCGCGATGGCATCGAGACGCCGGAGCCGAGCGGCTGGGGGGCTGCTGGTGCAGCGGCCTCCCGCGTGGAGAAGGGCTGGGGGGCTCCGCACCGCCCGGCTCCCCGGTTCTGGAAGGAAATACAAAGGCTGGGCTCCCCCAGCCCTGGCTGATGCTCGACCTCTCCGTTGTCCTCGCTGCACGCCTGTCCCAGTTCCAGCAGCCGGTTGCTACAGCAACTGAGCTCTGACTAATCATTTGCGCAATGACCTTTTTTCCCCCCAGAGAGAGGGAGGGAGAGAGATGGAGAGGAGGGAGGGGAGGAGAGGCAAAGCGAGCCGAGGTTAGCAAGAAAAAGCAGCCAGGGAGAATGTGGGGATTTTTTTGTAGGCGATGCAAGATATTTTTTTGGGGAGGAGGACTAGGGGGGATGTGGGCGGTGGGAGGGGGAGAGGAGAGCGGGTGTGGAGGGGTCCGACCTCCCCCACCCCCAGTTCTGTGCTTGAGAAAGGATGGATGGGGGGCAAAGCCGGCTGCCAGCGGGCAAAGCGCATCGCTGGGACCATTTCCATGGCGAGGGGGTGGGGGGACTCTAAACAGGGCTGACACCGAAGCCTTCCTCCTCCTCCTCCTCTCCACCCCACATCGACCCCGGCCACCACTGAAGGGCCAGAAGTCAAGAATTTGGCTCTGCCTGGCTGTTGAGAGCCTGCAAGGGGCTGGCCAGCCTCGGGTCAGCCTGGCTCCAGCACCCTGAGCATGAAACCTTGCCGGTGGGTGGTGGTTGGGGGAGCTGCCCCAGGGCTCAGCTGAGCTGAAATACCTTGTGTCAGCATCGCACCAAGGGGTGGCACGGCTGTACCCTACTGTGCCACCAGAACCAGCCTGGGGAGAAACCTGAATTCAGCTCCAGCAGCTCCAGTGGAGTTACTGGGAGGGCTGTGCTCCCAGTTTAATGCCTTTGGCTGAGTAAGGCCAGAGTCAGGTCTGCCTCCGGCTCCAGCACAGAGTAAATAATGCAGAAGCCCCTTTCTGCACAGCCCTGAGGAGCACACGTGAGAGCACTTACTGACTTGGGAGGAGAACACAGTCTAGAGGTTGCACATACCTCCTCATGGCAGTTGGCACCAGGAAAGCAGAAGCAGGTGACACCAAAAACACAGTGGCAAGGAGCTCCTCCTCACCATGGAGTGGAGGGGTGCCCTGCCAAACCCAGGCTTTCACAGCTGAAGGCTCTGGGCTTGACCTTGACCAACCACAAAGTACTAAACCAGCTGAGACGGACAATAACGGAGATCCCTGGTGACCACCAGCAGAAATCTGTGGAGAGTCCCAGAAGAATGGGTTGGCCATTTGGAAAGAAAAGGAAGTTGGAAGAAAACAAAGTGTTTTTGTGGACAGAGACTCCATAACAGAGTCTGACAAAGTGCAGCAGTGCGGTGTGAATGGGAGGGGAAAGAGGACTTGGTGTGACTAATGAGCAAACCAGAGAAGAACAGGCTATATCCTGATGGTGCTGAGCACATGCTGGGGCTCAGAACAGGGAGGTTTGGTTGGGAAAGACAAAATCTCATCCAAAGATCCAAAATCTCATCATGGTGGCCTCAGCTCCTCTGACCTTTCCTTAAGGCAGCTCAGGCAAACTTTGCTCTAGACACCTCCAAAGGGTCTTGGAGCCAACCCTCCTCTTCCAGCTCACCACGCTCCCCTCTGCCCATCAGAGCAGCTCAAGGAGAGGACACTCCTGGCAGGTATTGCCCAGCTAGTCTGCATGCACAGCTAGAAAGTGAGAGCAAGCCTCACAAACCCCTCCTGTGCAATTTATTTAAGGCACGTAAAGGAGAGGCCAGGTTGTGAGGAACGCTCTGCACGCAGCGTGCACCCAACAGCTTTCCTTTATCAGCACGACTTGGCACCTACGAACATTCCCACCGCAGCATCTGATCCCAGACTTGGAGAACCCAACAGGAGGGTTTGCATGGCGCCCATCACGGTGCCTACGCTCTGTGGGACATGGCAGCAGCCCCGGCTCACGCTGCTTGAGCTCCAGCAGATCAAAGTGGTGTCGAGCCCAGCGTGCTCAGTGCTGGTGAATGCGTACTGGGGGCAGTTCTGGGCCTCTCACTTCAAGAAAGAGATTGAGGAGCTGGAGCAGGTCCAGAGGAGCATGAGGCTGGGGAAGAGACTGGAAGGAAAGTCTGATGAGCAGAGGCTGAGGGAGCTGGGGGTGTTTAGCCTGGAGAAGAGCAGACTCACAGGGGACCTTCTCCCTCTCTCCAGCTCCCTGAAAGGAAGTTGTAGTCAGGTGGAGGTCGGGGTCTTCTCCCAGGCAGCTACCACCAGGACAGGGGGTGAGGCTGCCAGGGGAAGGCTGGATGTTAGGAAGCCCTTTCTCACAGAAAGAGGGATCAGACACTGGAACGGACTGCCCAGAGAGGTGGTGGAGTCCCCATCCCTGGAGGTGTTTAAGGACAGACTGGCTGTGGTACTTAGTGTCATGGTCTAGGTTGTGGTGATGTTAGGTCCTGGGCTGGGCTAGATGATCTTAGAGGTCCATCAATAATTCTGTAAGATACGTTCATTGAGGCTTGGCATGGCACAGCCACGGCCGTAGGGCTTCCAGATCCAGCCCCGGCTCACGGCTGCCTCTGATCCACCTTGTAGAAGAAGTCAGAGCTGCAGTGAGTCTGAAGCACAGTGTGTGGAAATAAAACTCCTTTCCCCCTGTTCTCGGTTAAATCACTCTGCAGCTTGCAGAGCTCCACCAAGGACAATTATTTCCAGCATGTGCCGTGCATGAATGCTGCGAGCAAGACCGAGCTGGAGTTTCATCACAGCCCAGCTTTGTGTGCAGAGTGAAGGAGGAGTGGGGGGGCATGAAAAAAAAGAAGGAAGAGAGAAAAAAAGGGAACTTGGAACTAGAGGCCCCCCGGCCTCACCCTGATCCCGAGGAGGCTTCGCTCTGCTCTTGCTCAACCCGACACCGAGAATGAGGAAGCGGAGGAGACAGGCGGGGGAGGCGGAGGAACGGTCAAGCTGAAGACAAACAGCCTCTGAGCCGGGCAGTCGGAAAGCTCCGTGAGCCAGAGGGCAGGGGAGCAAAGAGCAGGCTGTGTCCTGCGCTGGAGTCCCAGCCCTGTCCCCAGAGGGGCTTGGGGACTGCGTGCTCCTCACCCCTAAAGATGCTCTGGGCTTTGATAACCTGAGTCCAGCTCTTGATGGAGATGGTCTCCAGCATGGAGATCTGCCAAGCCCTGCTGCGTTGCCAGCCCAGATCTCCTCACATACTCAGACTGTGGCCAGCAACAGCCAAGCACCCACTTGCCACACTGCCCCGCCTGGTTGCCCTCAGTGGGCAGAGCTGTGCCGTGCCAGTCAGAGCCAGCCAGCTCTCCCCTTTGCTCAGTTAGAGCTGGCTTCCAGCACAGTCCACAGCCCAGCAATACCAGGAACCACACTGCTGCATTCACTCACAAACAGGAGCTCACATCAAAAATTAAAGCCCAGCCAGGTGCGAGATGTTCCAGGCAGTTCCATGTGCCTGGGGCCGATTCTGTCCCATCCCAGCACCCCACACCTCGCTGCTCCAGGGGCCACGTGCCTTACCTGCGCTTGCCGATGGCTGCTGTCACCTTCATTGTCCTGCTGTCCCCATCTGCACGTGGGCTGGTCTCCTCATCTTGCCCTGGGGGAGGAAGAAATCCAGCTGAAGGGAGCCCAGCGTCTGCACAGCCCCGCTGGTGACAGATCAAGACCCAAATGTGACAGTCCCCTGCTGATTTGCCCTTCCACCTTGGTAGGACAGTAAGGAGATACCTTGATCTCATCCCTCTTACAGCAAAGGACTTGGTAGCACAGACATGAAGGGATGTGCCTGAGGCCATGAAGGACAGAGAACCAGGCAGAGGGGTTGGTTGGACCCACTTGCTTACATTTCTTTATGACAAGCAGCCGCACACCAGCAGCATCACTGCCTGTGAAGGGTGGACAGATGGATGCCACCCATCAGTTCAGGACAACCCCATGGTGCAAAGAGGTTGCCCAGCCCTCAGGCAGGGCTGTCCCTGAGCATCACCAGGGATGCAGGCACTGAGCACCTTCTCAGCTGGCCAGTCTGGGATCTTACCTGGCTCATAACCCTCCAGCCACACAACAGCCAGCCCACACCATGCCAGGAGCCGGGAAGCAACATGGCTCACACAGGAAAGAGCAAACACAGGGCTGGTTCACATCACTCAGAGGAAGATCAGAAACAACAGCCTGTAAGGCAAATGCCTCCTGGACCACCAGCAAACAAGATGCTGAGATGTATCACCTCGATTACCTGGTTTCTAGAGGTTCATATAAGTAGATGTCTGTAAGGGCGGAGCAGTTTGGGGGTCACCACGTCCTCCTGAAGATGTGCTACCCCAGCTGCCCACCTCCCCAGTACTGCAAGGTGAAGGGGGCTATGGCAGGAGGGAAATGAGAGGGTCCCTCTCAGGATGGGAAGGGCCATTGCTGGGGTGGATGAAGCCCATCCCAAGGGAAAGGCTTTTCTCTTTCCCAAGAAAAGTGGCAAATCCCAAGGGAGGGGGAGCAGGACCAGCACTTCAAAAGCACCAGGGAGGCAACCAAACCCAGAGAGGGACCAGAGTTGAGAGGGAAGACCCAGCAAACACTGGGGAAAGTAGAGGTTCTTTTCCACAAGGCCACTGCAAGGTGGGAGCCGGGTGGGGAAGCCTCTACCCTCACGGAAGAGGAGTCACTGCCAAAAACCCAAGAGCTCCACCTGACCAGATTTTGAAGGGGAAAGCAGGTTTGTTTGACTTTCCATTTTGGCTGGGAAACTGGAAAAATACAGCCCTGAGAAGCCAGTTTCCCCCAGCCCATCACTTCCCCTAAAATCCACCAGCTTCTATCCCTGAAAGATGCCAGCTAGCACCCATGGAGACTCATGGGTTCTGCGGTGGGCAGGGACCAGGGGGAGCTTTTGGAAATGAGAATGAGAGAAGAGCAGAGGAAGAGCAAGGATGAGGTCTGGGGGCACCAGCTCACCGTCGAGGTACCCACAGGTCCCAGTGAGGAGTGAGCCCCTCGGAGCAAGAGCGCAGGACTAGAGAAATAAGCACAATTCTGCCGAAAGGGGAAAGGGAAAAAGAATGAAGGATGTGCCTCTCCAGTGCCTCCTCCCCTCCCAGAAAGCGGTGTACTATGCAAATCTATGCAAATGAGACATGGAAGGGGAGATGAAACTGGCTCTCTAAACCAGCATGGTTTAGACTGGGAAGCGTTGGAGGCAGCTCGCTGGAAAGTTGAGGCAGAAATAGCTGCACCACGAGGGGGACAAGCAGTGCTGACTGCAGGGTACATGTCCCCAAATGCCTTTGGGGGTGGGTTTGGCTTCTGCAGCACCAGCAGAACCCAACACTGCACACCCCAATCTTAAAGCGCTCCCCAGATCCCTCTTCCCTCCAGCCCAGGGCTGGGGAAACAAGGGAGAAGACTTGCTTCGCTGCTGTTTATGATTCCCCCCGTGAGTCCCAGGCGCTGACGGCAAACAGCGCTGCAGTGTGCGAAGACCCAGGCAGCTCAGTCCAAAGCAGGGGGTGGCCAACACAGGCAGCCCGGGGTGATGCTCCCCAGGGTGGGTGCTGTCACCAGGGACTGCTTAAGGAGCAACATCGCTCTTACATGAAGGATGGGATCGTGCGGATTCCGGCTCGTTTGTTCCAAGCAATTTATCCACCCTGGTATTGCCTTGTTCGGTAACATTTTCTCAAGGGGTTTCTGCAGAGAAGCAGGTGAAATCTAGAAAATCTGAAGGCTTCGGGGTGTAAACGCTATTTGCCTGAGCAATGCTGCTCACGTTGAGAGTCAATGCCTGAGCATTTTTTGCTGAGAAACAGGAAGGGGTTTGTTTTAGACTCTCGTTGCTCAAGAACAGACCTGGCTGCAGCAAAAGCTCTTCTCCTGCCTCCCGAGATCAATGGAAAGTTTGAGATGGGCTGGTGCACCCTGGGCAGCCCAGGACCACAGCAGCTCATCTCCAGGTAGCCAGTGATTTCCCTCAGCATCACTGGAATGCAGTTGGGAATTTGTCTCCTGTGACTGTAGGGCTTTCCAAACCCACGCCAGGCACTGGAGATGAGGGGAGAAGATAGAGAGCAGAGAGGGGACAGTAACCAGAACTGTTCTTCATGAATCTTGAGCCCGCAGGTGTGACACAGGCGTTTGTTTCATGTCTCCCCACGGGGTGCAGAGTAGCAGCATCTCTGCAAAAGTTACTGCAAAGGACTCAGCTGCTCTCTGATGTGAGTCCACACAGGATGACCGTCTCCTGTGGCCATCTCTCCAGTGCCTCTGACACTGTTTGCAACCTCAGCTTCCCCCTAGAAAGTCAGAGCACTGCATCCAAGGCAGCTCCCACAGCCCTGCCTCTCAATTTGCTTTGCGTGTTGCTCTGTCTGTCTCATTAAAGGCAGTCTCCAGCGACTCCAGCACCAGTCTCTAGCGTGGCGGGTGCTTGTGTTCCCATCGTTGGGGTGAGCAGGCTGTCAGGCGGTGACAGCCCACGTGCAGGGTGCCACAGTGTCACTTAGCAGCACTGAGCGCGGAGCAGAGGCACCTTCCATCCTCACGCTGCCTCGCAGTCACCATAGGATTATCGGGGTTTGGCCAGCCCCATCCTGCACCTCAGAACTGCTGCTGACAGGTATTATGGCTTCAGCATCACACGTCCTCCAGACGGAGGTTCATTCATTACCTCCTCGACTGCAGCACCTTGCAGTGCAGCACCAAGATACCGGCTTTCCTGGGCAACGCTGATAAATCTGGGCTGTTCCTGTGCCGCAAACACCCAGCTCCTTCACTTGACCTGGTCAAAGGGATGAGTTTGAGCATCTTTCTTGTTGGTGTTTATTTAAGGCAAGGATGAGGCATCTCTCTGGCTCTTCTCACTGTTTTCCTATCCTTTCATCCACCCTTTTTCCCATATTTCCCTGACAGCTCTGGGGAGCTGCCCCAGCACGCGTGGCTGTCAGTGCACGTACTCTCCCCAGCCACAGCAGCGTTACACAAGCCCTGGGAGCACGGCAGCCTGCAGCAACGGTGCTTTGTGGCTCTAGATTAAAAATACAGCCCTAGCCCAGCTCCCTGAGGAGAGAGGCACCATGAAAACATTATGGGGTGGTGAGTCCTGGAGATACCTGGGGCAAAGAGAGAGGAGCTGCTGCTCACCCAAAGTCTTCCCCATCCCTTTGCCAACTCCTGCTCCCATCGGGAGCTCCTTACTTCTCCCTCTGCCCACATGGCAAAACCCTGCAAACCTGAAGAATAAAAGGTGCTGGGATTTCGAATTCTGTGATTAAGAATAGAGACAATTTCTCCCCTCCCTGGGCTGATAGGGCAGGCAGAGGATGAGGGCGGCTTTTTTTGCGTGCTGCCAGCAGCTGCGATAGGAGCCTCTGCCGTCACTAAGCAGAGAGATTATTCTCTGGATCTCCCAGGCTGTTTATCAGGAGTGCTCACTGCTGCAGCCACTAAACCAGCTTAAACACCAAAATTAAAAAATAATTTAAAAAAGGAAAAAATTCTTTTCTGTAACCTCAGAAGCAGAGAGATTGGGGAAGGGGAGGTAAACGAACCCAGGAGGCAAGTCAGGGGCTTCATCAAGCAGCTACATCACCACCTTGCAATGGGCAGGGGGAAGAGAGGTTCCACAACCACAGGGGCCAAGATCCCCAGCCAGAGGGACTGAACAGCAAAACCCGCTGGCAGGGCACCAAGGGACCTGCCTGGAGCGGGCAGCTGCCAGCCTTGGCCAGCAGTCACATCACTGGGGAGCCAGCAGGAATATTTTGCAGGACAAAGTCCTGCAAAATTGGAGTTGGAGAAGGAATCGGGAAGAGTTTGGATGACCAACATCTCCTCTTTCCATTTGCCCCAGGTATCTTCTGGACTTCATGATGCTTTATTGGCACCTCTCACTTCAGACAGCTGGGCTAGGGCCGTATTTTTAATCTAGAACCACAAAACACTCTCAGCTGCAGGTGGTGCCTGCACTGTCGCATCTCCCTGGCCCTGCCTGCGACGTCGCAAGGTGGGAAGCTGTTGAGAACACGCGAGGAGCAGCAGCTTCACTGCACAGAGCTGGGCTACCACGGCAGCCCACTTTGGTACCCAAGGAAGAGCAACAGAACGATGCTCCCTCCTCATGCACAGCCAGGGAGGCAGCAGCACATGTCGGGGATAATAAATTGCATGAGAGTCCAGATCTGGGGACTGCATGGGAAGAAAAGGCACGAGGTCTGATTTCCTTGGGCATTCACAGCCTTTGAAGATCAGAAGGCAGCTAAGTGCAAGGCAGGCTTTCAAGCTGCCAGTGCGGGTTAGTGGTGGGCCTGGGACTCCCCAGGGAGCAAGAGCTGTAGCATCCCAGCTGCCGGGTCGAATCCTGCCTCCCAGCTGCAGGAAGGTAAACGGGAACAGCTCCATCAACACCAGATGAATCCGCTCCTCAACAGCCCTTAATTAGCATGTGGGTGAGAGCTGGGGAGCACCAAGCTGCTCCTGGGGCTGGCAGGGTGCTGGATGGTTTTCGATCCTAGAGTCATTAAGGTTTGAAGAGACCTACAAGATCATCCCCGTACATCCTCCTGCTGTGATCCCCGCTGTGCTGGAGATGGTCCCATCCCCTGGTATCAGGGTTCTGATGCCCCGGAGTGCCCTCTCTGGCAGAGGGGTTCCTGCCCCTTTGTGGAGGTGGAGTTGAATCTTCCACACCTCCCACACTCCCCTGAAATTCAGGACGAGCCAGACCCTTCCCAGGGTTCTGTCAGGCAGGGAACATCCCAGCCACTTGCATGAAAGGTTAAGACCACTTTCCAATTAGAGAGGCAGGAGCCATCGCAATAAAGCTCTTCTGAGGGGATATTAATCAGGGCATCTTCCTCTCACGGAAATGCAAATCAGCAGAATGGAAATGGGAGTGATTAGAGCCAGGGAATAACGTGGGCACTTCCATCCCAGCTCCACAAGCAGCAAGGGCCAGCAGGGTCCAATAAAGATGTCTCAGACTCCCATATTGGACCCAGGCAGGGGCATGGGGGACCCACAGGCTCCACCTGGGAATATTCAGTGTTGGCTGCACCTCAGAAGGTCCATCCTCTTGCACCCACCCACAAGGGAGGTGGAGGAGATGTGGGCATTGCAGAGATGGAGGAGACAACAGCACGGGCAGCAGCACTGGATAAAGGATGTAGAAGGGGATGAAGAACAAAAGGCAACACAGAGAGTGACCAAAGCGTGGACCAAGTGGTGGGATGTACAGAGCAGCTCCCTGCCCAGGGAAGTGCCGCACCGAGTCCGGAGGTGGCTCTGCTCCTCGCGGCAGGAGGCATTAGATCTAGCTGAGCTGCTCCAACGCAGCGTGCATGTAAATCAGCCGGACAGGCAGAGAGGAGAAAAACAAGGGGGATGAGATAAGAGGATAGAGAGAGCAGCGAGGGGAGGAGGAGGAAGGAGAGGAGCAAGTGCGGAGAGAAAGAGGAGCAAAGAGAGGGCAAAGGGAGAGAGGGAGAGGGAGGTGGAGGGATGGGGAAGCAGAGAGCAGTAGGATGCAGGTGATGGACTGGGGTTTGTTGACTATAGTCCTGCCTGGGCACATGCCAGGCGGGAGACAGCCATGGGCTGGGGCTACCACCAGCTCAGATAGGAGACTTGAGGCAAATGGGTTGGAGTTGCCAGACCAGACCCAGCCTTGGCTGGGGTGACCCTGGGCTTGGGCACCCTGGCTCCTGCCTCTTGGCTTCTGAGACCCTAATAGGGTCTGGAACAAAGCACCACACAGTTGTCTTTCCAGCCATGAGGGAGATGTCTAATGGCCACACCAGAGTCTGCCACCCTGTAATCCCTCATCTGCAGACGTGATTCACTCAACTCACTCATCCTGAAGCCTGATTTATGTTTGTAACGGAAGGGTTGGTGGGTACCAACCTGAGGGTGACTGAGGGATGAAATGATACAGACACATCAGTCCCTTAAGTCAGGAGCATCTTGCAAAGCACAGCGAGTGATCCCTGATAAGTAACAACTGGGTGCTCTTGGCCAGGGAACTCAGAGAAAATATTCTTATTAACCCCCCAAGTTGAGGATCAGCAGCTTCCTGAGAAGTTCTCGTGACTGGGCAGGACAGAAGGATCTCCTGACATCAACAAGCACCAAGCAACCAATGCTATTGCAAACACCATCCTCTGTAATCATGACATCACCTTTAATTGCATAACGACCGAGGATGTCACCGCATGCAGAGTCCTGACATCACCAGCAGAGCTGGAGAAAGGTCTGGAGGAGGAGGAAGAGCAGAAGGACTAGTTCAAAGGAGGAAGATCTCAGCTCAAGCAGCATATCCGTGGCCTCAAGAAGGTGAGCCGAGATTGATTGCTCACTGCATCTCCCAGTAAAAGAATTAGGAGGTATCCAATAGCATTAAGAGGCAGCAGGTTCAAAAGAAACAAGAGGAGATGGTTCCTCATGTGGTGCCTGGTTAAGCAGTGGAAGGCCTTGCCACAGGTCTCAGGGGATGATTAAAGCTTACGTGTTTACAAAAATCAACTAGACAAATTCATGGGAAATCCATCGAGGGGTATTAAAGACAAACTGCCACGCTGGCTCGGGGAGTCCCTGAGCTGCCACGTGCTTGGAGCTGGGAGATGCTCCAGGGACGCATCGGTGCCCGTCACTGAGGGAGGTGGGCTGGGGGCAGCCCTGCGCAGCTTCTAGCACTGAACATGGCAGAGAACATCTCGAAGCCAGCTCCCTGATGTCAGTACGTTCTGCATCACACCCTGGACAACCTCAAACTCCCAGCGGCCAGGAGCATTTGCAGCCCAGCTTGGGGGATGCAGAACCTCTCCAAGACACAAAGTCCATCAGAGCCGGACTGCGCAGTGCTGCTGTTAACATCACCGGTTTAACACAGCGTGGAACCGCACTCAGCCTCACCCATCCAACAGCAGGTTACCCCCAGCACCCCTTCACCAGACCCCACTTCCCAGGACCCCAGAGCCCACCAGGAGCCTGGCTGGACACAGCCACGGAGCCTGGCGGTGGCTTCCCTGTTTACAGCATCCCTTCGTCGCACGTAGCAACCCCAATTAAACCAAACAGCATCGCAGAGGGGCCTGGCAGCGCCGCATTTATCAGCCTGCCTGGAAGGGGCTTGTGCAAGCTGTCCCCCGTCTGACGGATTAGACAGCAGACAATTAGGTTTCAGACAGACACACACGCACACGTGCACACGAGTGCACGCGAGCACACGCAGGCACACAAATCCTTTCTCTCCATCCATCTGCGGGGCCGAGGTGGCCGAGCCCAGCTGCGCGGCCGGCCGGTGCTTCTGAAGCTGCGTGCAGCTGAATAAGAAGGAGCCCCCGCGCCTCGGCTTTCAGCGCCCGCTCGGAAAAATGAGCGAGAGGTCCCCGAAGAGATGACACAATTGCAATGGAAATGATTAACCCCTGACTGGCTGGTTGTACCACCACTACCGCCACCTCCTCCTCCTCCTCCTCCTCCGTATCGCTGCAGCCAGCCTGGCAGCAAACTCCCACTCGCTGGGTTTCAAGGACAAAGCCGGAGCAAGTTCACGCTCAGCCAGCGGCGCAGAGAGCGAGCAGCCTCCTGCGTTTGTGCCGAGAGGAGAGCTGGGTTTTCTGGAGTGGAGGTTATTTCCGATGCAGCCCCTCGCTGCTGGGACATTCCCAGCTCCTGGAAGTAGAGACAGAGTCAACACGAGCGTTGCTCTGCAAACAGCCCTCCAAAACCATCCCCGCGCGGAGCTCAGGAGCAGACGCTACAGTCGCTACGTGCGCCACAAGCCAGCGATGCTCCTCAGCCGGTCCCTTCCAGAGGCTGTGGAGAACAATAACTCAAGGCTTCAGAATTAATTGGAACGGCTAGAGATGGAAGTGGAACAAGCTGGGGTGGCGTCTCAAAGGCAGAGCCCACATGCCTGCTCTCGGAGAGGACTTCGGATGGAAGCAACAAAACAACGGATAAAGGGAAATCAAGAGAGATAATGTATTGGGATTGTCCTAAAGCCTCTGATAAAAACCCACCTGAGACCCTATTAAGGGATCTGAGCATTGCTGGGCAAGAGGGAAATTATTGCCAGGGAGCAGGAAGGTGGCACAAACTGGGGTGGAAGGAGGGAGCTGGTGCCCTGTAGGATGGAGGTCAGGGAAACTGGAGTTGTAGGCACTGAGAGCTGGAACCTGACAGCCCCAAGAACAATGTGGATGCTCAGGGCTCACCAAAACCTTCATGAAACAGCCCCCACGGTCTCTTGCTTCTCCTTCCTCACATCCCACAGTCTGCCCCACATTGCTCATCCTACTGTGCAGCCAGGGCTGAGCAGCCCCCTGCTCCCTCCTCACACCTGTTTGGGGGAAGAGAAGGTGAACCTGACACAACAAAGGATCTTGGCTGCTGAGCCTGAAGAGGAGAAGGCTCCAGGGGGACCTTACAGCAACCCTACAGTACCTGAAAGGGGCCAACGGAAGGCTGGGGAAGGCTGTTCACAAGGGCAGGGAACGATAGGATGGAGGGGTCAATGGTTTGAAGCTGGAAAAGGGGCGATTTAAAGCCCAGGGAGACCTCAGGAGTGGGACATGCCGAGCAAGGAAAGGTCCTGCAGAAACAGCACCTTAGCTGCACAGAGAGCCTTCTAAAAACAGCACTGGGTTCTCATTTGCCTTGTAACTCGTTTTTGAGGAAAGGGGGGATCAAACTGGAAGAGTCCAACTTGGTGGCCACCTCACACAGGCAGGGGATGCATCCAGCTCCAAGACAAGCTGACTCTTAGTGATGCCCAGGTAGACACGACCACAAGAGTAACTCAGCCCACCCCTCCACTAACAGCAGCCTTTTTTTCAGGTGTTTTCACAAAACACAGCCACACGTCCTGGTGGTGTAAGTCACTTCATCCACTAAAGTCAGGAGCAGCTCTCCAGATGCGCTGAGGAATGTTGAGATGTTTGCCAGGGAAGAGCGCTGCTTGCCCTGAGCTCCGATTATTATTAGCAGTAGCACAATAGTGGAGACATGGGGATGGACCTGGCCCCACAAAACATGTCATATAGGAATTTAGGACTGCCTGGGGGCTGCCCCATTTATCCCCTCTGAGCAGCTGGCTCTGCCCCATGGCTGAGCTGCTCCATCTTCAGATCCATCAACTTTTCCACCAGCTCCAGCAGGGCTGGCCTGGAGCCTTATCCCTCCCTTCATCACAAACCAGCTCCTCAGTTTCCAGCCCAAACTTATTTGTAGGCAGTTTCTAGTCATTTGGTCATCAGCCAAACAGTATCTGTCCATGAAACAGCTCCTCTCCCGCCCTGCTGCTCCCTGGCCCCTGGTCTACCAGATTCGCAAAGCTGAGTTTGCAGAGTCTCAGGAGATGGGGCCGTTCACCGCTTCTCCTTGGGGACTTCACCACCATTTCAAGTATCAATCCATAAATCACCTCTCCAGGTCTATCAGGGACCTCTGTGTTTCCCTCTGCAGCACTAAGTAGGGTGCTGGGGAGAATTTTCTGGTAACAGCGCTGCTTTTTCCTCGCCTCCTCTCATCCCATTACCCACAGCCATGTCCCACAGACCACTCTAAATAATTACTCAGCTGGGTGTTTATGACCTTCAGATATCTGCCCATCCCTAGTTTACGTGAACTGTTCCTCAAGCTTCACATTTAGACTGCACGGAGAAACACTCGTGTTCAAAGCACTTCCAGGTTGTGGTAAGGAAGCTGAGAGGAAGGGCTGCTCCTACAACATTTGCCACCCTCCAGGACCGTTTTGCAGTCCCATGCAGCCCCCCTGATGTGAGGTTTTTTCCCCATTAAAAACCCTCAGCACCCAGAAACCTCCCTGTACCTGCTCCCCTCATCCTTAGCTTAGGGAGAAGGGAGTGAAAGGACAGTTCAGCCAGAGCGGTTCATGCAGAGGTGCAAGATCTCCAGATTGTGGCCAGGAGGGCCAACAGCATCCTGGGGTGGATCAGAACAGGGGTGGTTAGCAGATGGAGAGAGATTCTTCTGACCCTCTACTCTGCACTGGTGAGACCACATCTGGAGTCCAGTTCTGGGCCCCTCAGTTCAAGAAGGACAAAGAACTGCTGGAGGGTGTCCAGCGTAGAGCAACGAGGATGATGAAGGAAGCAGAGCACCTTCCTTATGAGAAAAGGCTGAGGGAGCTGGTCTCTTTAGCTTGGACAAGAGGAGACTGAGGGGTGACCTCAATGTCTATAAAGATGTGAAGGGTGGGTGTCAGGAGGATGGAGCCAGGCTCTTCTCAATGTCATCTGGTGATAGGACAAGGGGCCATGGCTGTCAGCTGGAACAGAGGAGGTTCCATATACATACCAGAAGGAACTTCTTCACAGTAAGGGTGACAGAGCACTGGAAGGGGCTGCCCAAGGGAGTTGTAGAGTCTCCTTCTCTGGAGATGTTTAAAACCCACCTGGATATGTTCCTGTGTTGCTTGGTCTAGGTGGTCCTGCTCTGGCAGGGGGATTGGACTGGCTGATCTTTCAAGGTCCCTTCCAATCCCTAATGATTCTATGATAAACCTGTCTGGGCCCCTCCCTCTAGGAGAAGGAGCCAGGTTGGCTGAAAGAAAAAGCCCTTGGGAATTAGAGAAGGGAGAAATAGCCCTAAGCTCCACTAAACAGCATCTGATGAGGCCAGGAGAACCCGATACTTTTCTCTGTGCCAGCAGCATCCCTGGTGGGAGCAGGGATGCCTGTTCCCCTCTGGCTTCCCAGAGAGGAGAGTCTGGGTGAGGCGAGGGTCAGGGCCACAGCAACGGAGATTTACTGCTCTAAGTCCTATTAGCTGGGCCATCTGGGTACCAAGCGCCAGCACAAGTTATTAGAGACTCCAGGCTGATGTCACACGGGCACAGAGAAGTGTGAGATGCTGTGACAGCTAATTCCCATGCAGGGAGAAGGTGGGAGCTGCAGGAGGGCTTCTGCTGGAGCAAACGCCTGCGAGGGGAAGGAGAAAGGGAAATGCACATCCAGATGCTGCTGTCCATGGAGTGCATCTGCACTCGCAGCAACGTGCACGGGTGCTCACAGTCAGGCACTCTGCTGCAAGAAGGAGCGAGCAGAGGCGAGGCAGAGGAGGGAGTAGGACAAGCTCTCCATCCTCTCCATTGCTGCTGGCTTCAAGCATTCACTTGTCATTGCCAAGCCAGAAGCAAAATTAATGAGGGGGGGCTAAGAGTTTGTGTGTGAAGAGCAGTTGGTTGGGGATGATGATGGTCTGTCTTCTGCTTGTTTGGTGCTTTAAGAGGTGGCATTTTCCTTTCTTGGATTTTGCTTGGGCCCCAAGAGGTGGAAAGGCTCCCTTTACCTTCTCGCTGAAAGCAGAGTTGTTCTCGTGGCCACTAGCCCCTGTGAGCTGGACCTTTAAAGTGAGTGTTTGTCATTGCTAAAGCAGAGAGCGTAGGTGGACATCACTGGCTCGTAGGGCAAACCCCCACGACCAGGCACAAGGACACACTTTCTTTTCTTGTAGCCAGCTCAGGTTTCTCTTCTGCTGCAGAGAGCTTGGCCTCAACGATTGCTCCCAGTATAAACCCTGCAAGAGGCCCCAGTCTGACTCACGGAGGGGAAATGACTCTCTGTGGTTATGAAGCATCACTTTCCCAAAGAGGAAAACAATCTGGTGCATAAGACTAAACCTCCTTCCTTCCTTCCACCTGGGCATCACCTTTTGGGAGGCAACAGAAGACCCATCCTGACCCACACACCATCTGGGAAACTAAACCTGGCTTGAACGGGTAGAAGAATATTCCCACTAAACATGTGCAAGCCCCTGAAGTCTCCAGGTGCCATCCCAGGTCCTCCACTGCCAGCATGGCCCTAACCCCAGATCCATTTTTGGTCTTCTGTGGGTGATGGAGCTGCTTCCAAGCTTTCAGCCCCAGAGGGGACAGACCTGGCTGCATCCAGCCCCAGGGAAGAGCATCCATCACGCTTTCCCTTCATCCTCCCCATCCCAGTACTGCAGAAAAACACCCATGGCCACCCACCACCACCTCAACACCTCCTCTGGCTTGAGAAAATAAAATATTACTAGGGGAAAAAAAACCCCCACAAAACAGAGAGAGAAAGGAGGGACAGGAACAGGGCTGGAGATGTGGGGAACTGTCAGGCCGGGGCTCCCGCAGGTCTCAGCCCAGCATCGGGCTATTTTCTGCCTTTTCCTCTTCCTCACTGCTGCATCACCATGGCAACTCCATCAGCTGAGCAGCTCTGCTTCCTGCTCCATGGGGATTTTGGGGGTTTTTTTTCCACCCCTTCTTCTCACCCTGATTTAGCACTCGGGCATCCACCTTGGGCTCCATCCCAGAGGGGTTCGGAGCCAGCACCTCGCAGCGTCAGCCACAGACTTCCAAGGGATTCTCATAACCTCCCCTGGCACAGCATAGCTGGGGGGATTGCTGGCAGGACCTCCAGGCAGCTCCCACCCACCCCAAGGAGGAGTGATGGTACCCTGCCTGGTAGGGCACAGCACTGGATTTGGGAGCAGAGCCCTCTGCATCTGTCTCACTATGCCTCCATGCCCCGGAAAACCTTCTCCCCTTCAGCATCTCTGGCCCTGATGCCTCCAGAAACTTCCCAGTGCAAAGGGTTGAGTTTTGGGAGCCACCCCACAGGAGCGGGGCTGGGACTTGACCCAGAGAAACCCAGAAGCCCTGGGTAGGGTGATGGACTCGCCGCTGGAGAGGAGTGAAACAGTCTGGGTGTAACTCCTCCTGCCATCAGGGTTCATAAGCTTCCAGAAGTCCCTTCCAGATGTTTTTCTGGGGTCTAGGGTTTTCTAGGGTGGCTAAATGTCTAGCTAAACAACTAGCCAAGCCAGAAATGTGGATAAGGCAGCAGTTTTGAAATTAGAGAGAAATGTAACGAGGCCAAAATGGTGACAGAAGATGCAGAGGAGCTGGAAGAGGAGGAAAAATAACCCAACCTGCCCTCAGTTCAGACAGCGTCCAGGTGTGACAAAAGGAGCCTCCACAAGGAAGAGGGTTCTGAGAGCATCCCCTGGCATTAAGGACCTTCTTCCGCTTAACATCACTGCTCTCCTTTTGCCCTTGGAAAGCCCCAACCTTAAACACAAAGGAAACCTTCTGGCCCCTTAAAAGCCTGCCTTTGAGGAGAGTGGATTCATCTCCCCCACATGAGCTCCTCTCCCTCTCCTAGCACTTGGCCCTGCTGAGCACCAGGCTGGCACATCCCCAGAACCCCCTGAGCTCATCCTGCCCACCCAGTTCCTGCCAGAACAGAGAAGTCCCTTTGGGGTGTTTTTGTCGGGTTTGGTGCCTTCAGAAGAGCTGTGGTTGGAAATCAGGGTCTGGGTGAAGTTGACCCTGTCAGCCATCTCAGCTGTGCAGCCCTCCAGTGAGCATCACCACGACATTTGGGGAAGGGATGGGGTTTTTTACCCCCCCCTTCTCTTTTTTTACAGCAGACATCTGCAGCGGGAGGGATGGAGGAGAGAGGAATGAGAAGAAACAGCAATTCTTCTGACAGCCTAATCCCACCGACTCACAGCCCCCCTCACCCACCATCAAACCCCAACTTGCTTGCAGTCAGACCAAAACCTCGCTGGAGAGGAGCAGCCTGTGGGGCTCTGTTCCACGGGGCACAAGCCCCTGGCACACAGTTACCCCTGCAGGCATCCAGCACCAGGCTCTGGGTTTCTCTAGCCACAGAATCGTGCCAACTTGACTGAAGGCACAGTCCTGCAGCCACTTGCTGCAGAAGCCGAGTGTCTTTCCATGTGGTTTAAGTCAATGAGGAGCAGGTTGAAGCTAAAGTGAATTAAGGTCTCCAGCCCCAACCAGGAAAGTCTGCTGCAGGAAAGGGGAGGGGAAGGCAGCTCTGCACCGCTTTTAGCTAATCCAGCACACCCCAACTGATCTAAATCAGAGAACAGACAAGGCAGGATCCATCCATCCATCCTTCCTTCCTCCTCCTCCCTGTTCTCACTTTTCCTTTCCTGACTTCCTCATCCTTCCCCCACCCTCTCCCTGAGGACTTTGTTTCTCCTGCTGTTCATCCCTTCCCCGCTTTCTCAGCCCCAGTGCCCACACGCACGAGGGGGCCAGCAGGAGCTGGACAGCAAATCGGCAGTGTTGAAGAACTGGCCGTGCCCAGAGCCTGAGCAAGGAGGCAGAGGGGTGGGATGGGCAGAGAGCAGGTGGGTTTGGTGGCAGTAGAGGAGCAGCCTGGGAAGCTCGAGGTGGCAGGGGAACAATTCTGCTTTATAGCACCCAGCATTGCCAGGACACAGGGCAGGGAAAGCCAGGGTGCCCAAGCAACTGATCTGGTGGCACCAGGATGGAGGTGCCATATGGCAGTGGACAACCCTTATGGCATCCCTTGGCTTGTGTGCTGTCTTCCACAAAGGCATCAGGCAGCGTTTTACAGCCCAGCTTTTAAGGCGTTTGGTAGTCGGTCAAGACTACTGTTAGCCCAGGAGTGTGCCACAGGGTGTTTTGAAAGTGTAATAACCCCTAAAGCATCACTTTCCTCTTTCTGATCCCAAGGAAAGTCCTTGATGTCCCAGATTATCATGTGGAAATAAACCCACTGCTGAAATTTCTCCTAGACCTCACCTAGAAACTCAACAGTCAAAGCCTCTGGAAGGAGGATGGCTTCTGGTCTTACAGCACAGTAGCAGAGGGTTTGGGCAGCCCCTGTGCCCATGGGGACCCAACTCCACTGCCACTAGCAGCTTCCCTCAGCAAGGATAAGAGCAGAGAAAGGATGAAGCAGCTCCAGAACTGGGATCTTGGACTGACCTGGGGTTTTCTTGCTGGTGCAGACTATCTGCTTCCATCCTCTACAGCCATGAGTCACATTTCCCCAGGAGGCTGATGGAGAGGAGGATGGCAGCCCAACCCCATGGAGCTCCTCAGGAGCTGGTTGGGGGGTGCCAGAGCTCTGTGCGAGAGCTCAGCGTGCCCCACTCTGGTTGCCACCAAGGACTTGCTTGTCACACAATCTACACAAAGAAAATGCTGCAGGAGCAGAGCCCCACACACCCTGCCCTGCACGACGAGCTGAGCTGCAAAATCCTCACCCCTGGGTGCTCTCTGTGAAAAGGCAAAGACATCAGATGTTTGCAGAGATGTCTGCTGCAGGTCGAGCCGGGAGCACTGTGCAGTTCATCTCTGTGGTTCGTGGCAGTGGCTGCTGCCAGCAGAGAAAAGGAGGGACTGAGCAGGGAGAACGGAGCAAGCACAGTGAGGGGATAGCTTGTTAGGAAAGCTGCCTGAGATGCGGGTTTGCCAGGCAAAGTTTGGGACATCCCTCCAGCCCTCAGCAATGCAAATGAAGCAGAAGGACCCAGGGAGACATCCCAGACTCCCCATTGGGTTTACACCCAGATGACAAAGCTGGCTCCTGGCAGCTCCCAGTGCCCACAGCATCCTCTGACCCATAGCTGTAGACTTTTAGTCTCCACGAGCAAAGACCAGGAGCTGCCACACACCAAACCATGTGAGTCCAGAAGGAATCACAGTGGGAACAGACTCACATAAAGAAGCCCATGACCCACCACAAACATCTCTCCCTTCTCTGCTTTCCTCCAGCCTCCTCAGCACCAACACACCCCTATCTCCTCTGGTGGATCACAGCTCTGGTCCACAGCAACTCCAGCGCCACCCTGGTCTCCTCGGGCATCAAATGCCTGAAAAAAGGTCAAGTAATTATTTTCTCCCCAAGTAGAGTTTCCCTCAACACCCTCTGGTTGAGCATCCAACAGAAGTCCTTTCCATTGGGAAAAAGCAGGAGGACCCAGGCATCCCTGAGTGGGCTCTGTGCTCCCATTCAGGAGACACCCCAAGAGCTGGGTGCAGGATTTCAGGAAGTCCCAGCTGGAATGACGTGACGCAGGCGTGTGCTAAGGGCTGGAGAGGAAGGCTGGACATGTGGGACAGGAAGCCAGATCCCATTCCTGCTTCTGTCCTCAACTTCCTTCAAGACCTTGGACAAACTCCAGGGGCACCAGATTTTCAGGCAACTTCTGCTCCCTTTTGGCCCTGGGCTTACCTGAGCAGAGCCTGGTGCAGCAGGATGCTGAGCAGGCTGCAAAGCCAAAGCCTGGTCAGCACCTTGGTTCCTCACCCTTCTGAAGGACATCTCCAGGGCTTCTTTCTGCCTCCCCGTTCCCAGCCAATTTTTCAGAGAGCAGCGGTAAAGAAAACCCTCCTTGGAAACCAAACCAAAGCACTGGGTGTTTGCACAGAGCCAGGGCAGAGGGTGAATTTGTGAACCCAGCTCTCTTGAGGGAGGTCAGACACTGCATTTAGGGACAATAAAAGCTTTCTGGCTTGAAAACCACCACAGCTTGTAACAGACTTTGATGTTTTCCTGATGCTCTGGGGTACCTGGAGCCCAAAGAGGGGCAATATGTGGCTCTAAATAGCTGGTGCAGACATGAGGAATTTGGGAAGAGCAGCAGCAGCTCTGCTGAGCCCCAGCAGGTGCAGGCTGGACTGGGCTGGCCTTTGCTCTTGGTTTTGCTGTCCCTAGTAGTTGTTTAGCTGTCACCCAGCACAGCTTTTTGGAGACCCTTTGGGGCAGGGCAGCAGGGGCGAGGCAGCACCTAATCCTGCAGCATCAGCTCCAACCACTCCAACCCTGACAGCAGCAGCAAGGAGGAATGGAAAAATACAGAAGGGATTGGAGGAAAGACTCCCTCGTCAAGAGGCTCAGACCACATTTTGGACCCTGTCCCCCACCCCTGGTCCCTTGCCGTGACAGCTGCACTGGGTATCCAGGGGGAGAGAGCAGAGCAGAGCTGCAAACTTTAAAAAAAAAAAAAGGAGAAAGAAAAAAAGGGGAAAAGAAAAAAGGAGAGAGGGAGCGAGCAAGCGAGAGTGTCTGACTACAGCCCTAAGGGCTGTCACAACAGATAAAACCTCAGCCAGGCTTCGCAGTTTGAGCTCCTGCACGCTAATGCACAGCGGAGCTAAAAATACCGACGTGTGGAAAAGCAGAGGCTGCTGTTGCTGCCTTTTGAGCTGATCGCGGGCTCCAGCTTCCCAGCCAGCCCAGAGCAGGCAGATGCACGGCCACAGAGGGACTACTGGGACCCCAAAGCCAGGCAGGGGTATCCCGGGGCTCTGCCCCAGCGCCTGGCTGCGGGGCCGGTGCTGCCCACGCCGTGCCCTGCTGAATTGTCTCGTGGAAAGGGCTGGGCTGGGTTTGTGCTGATGTGAAGGAAAATATCTGGGCCATGCGCGCTCTGCTCTGCAGGCAGAGTGGGATGGCGGCGGAGGGATGGAGCAGCCTTGGGGAGAGGGTATGAAACACATGGAAAGGGAAAGATGGATCCTGCAGTGAGGAAAAGGATGCAGTGAGGCTTTGTGAGATGGTGAAGAGGGAGGACAGAGCCAGAGCCCAGTCCCTGGGGCTGCCATACAAGCAGCCCAGTGCTAATCCCCACAGTCAGCCTTGTGCAAGATGGCAAGGAGCTCGTGGCCACGTTGCCATGCTGCCTCCCAGTTTATCCAGCCATCATTACCCAGTCTGAGGCCCAGGAACAGGAACATACTTAGCCCTGCACTTAAATTCAAGCAGGCACTTAAAGTCTATTTTCTTCAATGGCGCCAAAGGATGTGCTGAAGGGTTAGGGCATGAGGAGGAGCTTTCAGCAAAGGTCATTTCTCTGCACCAGGGCTCACTCACAGTCCCTTTCTCCCAAACCCAGGGTGTCCCTAAGCTGTCACATCCCCTCCTGCAAATTCAGAGAGAGCCTGGGACTGACCACCCTCCCCCACACTGGTGACACCAAGCCCTGAGCAGCCGTCACAGTTCCACAGCAGGTTTGCGGTGTCCCCATCAGACACCGAGTGCAGCAACCACCTGCCCAAAACCTCCAGCTCTGCTGCCTCAGAAGGTCTTGGTCTAATTTTGGAAAGCATCAGGATGGTGAAGACTCAGCTGGTCTCCCTCAGCTCACAGCCAGACTGCATCTCATGTGCAGTGTGTGCCTCTTCTCAGCCCACAAGCGGGGCTCCAGGTCTTGAGGTTAAGTGACCCCAACATGGCTGTTAACCTGGAACCTAAACTCAACCTTGGGGCACCACAAATAGTCTCTAGCCCTCTAGTCCTGGCTAACACAGCCTGTACTGCCTTCCTGTGCTTCACAGGGATCAAATCCTCATAAAAATCAGGGGAGAAGCTCCCATCCCTCGACCAGCACCCCCATACCAGCCCAGTACCCCCATACCAGCCCAGTACCACTCCACCTACATCAGCACTGACCCACACACAGAGGTCACAGCCCCATTACCTCGTGCATCACCCAGCTCCTTTTTCACTCGCAATCACATTCAGGACACCGGCACACAGTCCCCGTGGATGTGTTTCAAGTTGCATTATCAGCACATTTGACATTTTCATCATGCTTAGGACACGGTCCCCTACAAAAGGCCAATTTATCTTGAAAGCAAGCCCTCGCCTCAGAGGCTGCACTTTCCAGCAGGCAGCGGTTGTGCCAGCACAGACAGTCCTGCTAACCCCACCAGTATCCACCATGCCCTGTGCTGGGGCACACAGCCAGGGAAGGAACAGCCCCAGCACTACCAGTAACCTGCATTCCTCCACAGCCCAACTGGTTCTCTTCACTACACTGGCATAAGCCGTGAGAGTAGATCAGTTCTTGAATAATAACTATGACTCAATTAATACTTCCACAGTGTATAGAGGAATTAAGAGGGGTGAGAGAATGAAGGGCAAACCAACAAAAAAGTGCTACTAAGTCCAGAGGATGAACCCCAAAAGAAGAACAGATTTTTATAGGAGTGACAACACCAGCCTTTATGAATCATAGAATCATTCAGGTTGGAAAAGACCCTTAGGATCGTCGAGCCCAACCATCAACCCTCCTCTACAAGTTCCCCCCTAAACCAGATCCCCCAACACCACATCGAAGTGTCTTTTAAACTCATCCAGGGATGGGGACTCAACCACCACCCTGGGCAGCCCATTGCAGTCTGTTATGGATTAAGCCAAGAAGATCCCTCCAGGCAGCTGGGTCCATCTGCAACCAACCTCATGCAGGCTGGGGCGGAAGAACCTCCACTGATCCCAGCGCAACCCATCCCAGGTGGGCAGTTACTCCTCTGTGGTTTGTTTTGCAACCAAGTAAACAACCAAAACACTGATTTCCAAATCAATTTGACATTTGCCAACCACTTCCAGTACTGCAAGGACTCTCCCAGCCCCATTTTTTAACGCACAGAAGCCTGTTCCTATTAAATCTACGCTGGTTACACCGACTTCGCTCATCACCATCCAGCTATAACCCGGTGTTGGCCGATATCACAGCACCATCACTAGGTGCTGCAAAATCTTGTTGACTTTTACAAAGCCCTTGATCCCAGAGCCATGAAGTTGGTGGGAAAGAACAAAAAACAACAAAGAAGGGGGGAAGAAAATCCAATTTCTTTCATTACAAAGGAAAAATCACAGCACTCATGGTTAGAGGCAAAGAGTTGAGAACATGAAACCTGGAGACACGGCTCCTGGCCACACAGGAGCTGGGAAACACAGAAAACAGCTTGATTTCTTCACACAGGCTTTACACCAGACTTTTGTTCTGGGGGTAGCAAGTGACACTGCAGTCACTGTCCTTATTTGCCCACACTTGAGGATGCAAAGAGGTTCCCAACAGAGCAGCACTCACAGCACTGCTTTTCCAAGCAGAGTAAATGGGGCTTGAACCAGATAACAGAGGAACCCAAGCAGGAACTGGTCTCATCTAATGCCCAGCAGTGATGCTACTAACAAGAAACCCCCTGGCTCTGGGGAACCAGATGCCCAGCAGACCCCCTGCCCAAACAAGAACCCCTGCTCTGGTCCTACCCACAGCTCTCAGAAAGCAGCCCCAGCTCCTTACCTCTTTAGCTCAGAAGACCACCAGTAGCCAGCAACACTCCCAATGCTCCACCACGAGCTTCATCATCAGGCTTTTAACTGGAACCCTCTGGAGACAATGCTGCTCCACCTGCGGTCACTCACGATGGTCTCACCCCTGAGGAACAGAAGGGAGGTAAAGGGCTGTAGAAACTCCCACCTGGAGACTTGGAGCTGCCCAACCCCAGGCCCTGAGAGCAGCATTCCAGTTCTGCCAGGCTGGTTCCTTAGGTGACCCCATAGTGGACCCCATGAGGTTGTACTTCTGCCTCACCTGATGATTCAGTCTGGATTCCAAGGTCTCCAAGAAACACCTCATGTACTGCTCTGCAACTGCAAAGTTCTGCTCTAACAACCACGAAGTGCAGATGAGTTCCTAATGGGTGTCATCAGACTCATCACCATCAGCGTGTCCTCATTTCCAGGAGAGGGGCTTTGGGCTTTCATGCCCAAAGGCTCAGAATGGCTCTTAGGCAAAACTTCTTCCCAGGAAGAGTGGGGAGGCCTTGGAACAGGCTGCCCTGGGAGGCAGTGGAGACACAGTCCCTGGAGGGATTCTCCCTGATAAGGCCAATGGCATCCTGGCTTGTATTAGAAATAGTGTGGCCAGCAGGAGTAGGGATGTTATTGTCCCCCTGTATTCAGCACTGGTGAGGCCACATCTTGAGTACCGTGTCCAGTTTTGGGCACATCAGTACCAGAGAGATGTGGAGGTGCTGGAGCAGGTGCAGAGGAGGGCAACTAAGCCTGTGAAGGGCCTGGAGAATAAATCTTATGAGGATACACTGAAAGAGCTGGGGCTCTTTAGTTTGAAGAAGAGGAGGCTGAAAGGAGACCTCATCACTCTCTACAACTACCTTGTCTCTTCTCACAAGCAATTAGTGATAGAATGAGAGGAACTGGGTCCAAGTTACGACAGGGGAGGTTTAGACTTGATATTAGGAAGAACTTTTTCACAGAAAGGGTGGTCACACACTGGAATGGGCTTCCCAGGGAGGTGGTTGCCCTCTCTGGATGTGTTTAAATATCATTTGGATGAGGTGTTGAGGGATGTGGTTTAGGGGTGAACTTGTAAGGTAGGGTAGATGGTTTGACTCAATCCTGGGGTCTTTTCCAACCAGAGTGATTCTGTGAAATAGGCAGCCAGGGTGTTTCAGGAGATGGGTTAGTGGTTGGGGCTTGTAGGGTGGACAGTTGGACTTGATGATCCTGAAAGTCTTTTCCAAACTTGATGATTCTGTAATTCTACAGTGTTTTCTCCATCAGGGTCACCAGCCAGCACAGGGCAGCTGTCCCCCAGCACTCCCTTTCCCAGGCTCTGGAGCAAGCCAGGTCACCCCAATAGCTTCTCCTGGAGTCTGTGCAGCCCTCTCTGCCTCCACATCTCCAGCCTCCTGCATGAGCCATGGGAAGCCCAGAGCCAGTTCAGAGGCACCTGATGTTCCTGGGCTGAAAAGCCAGGAGTTTGAACAACTCAGAGGACCCCCAAACCTGCCTTGATTCAAACTCCTAAAGATGCTTCTCAAGTGGCGTGCCCTGGGCAGGCTCTGCTCACACCCCCGTCCCAAATTGGTCAGGTCTCTCTGCCAGCTCTGGCCTCTTGAAATTCTGCACACTAATAAAATCCAAACTAATTTACATCCAAGATGGGGAGTGAGTGGCAGCTGTTGCTATAGAAACCCTCTCCTGAGCCCTGGCTCCAGGCTGCAGCTCTGAGCTGAGAGACTGGAAGCCAGCTCGGACCCCAGCCCCATGGCACTGGGATATCCTGTGGTGCCTGGCTGGCCACACACAGGCTGAACCTGAGGTCCCGCTGCAGCAGTGGTGCATGGAGCTGTGGTGGCCACCGCCAGCTGTCCTGTCTTTCTCCAGGCTCTGCCTTCTGTCCCCTCCATCCCTGAAGGGTCTTCCCTGCCCACCACCTCTCCAACAGCCTTTAATGTCGCAGAGCCAGGAGCTGAGTGACAAACCCTTCTCTCGCTTGGAGAAAACAACGTGAGAAGGACGACAAGGCAGAATTGCTCCCCGAGCTGCCAGATTTTGGGCAAAGGCTGGAAGAGCTGAGCTGAGGATCCCACCAACAGAAGGGAAACTTGCAATGTGTTTAACACTTAATGTGGGTTGGGTGTTTCTTTTCTGAAGTTGGAGTGATGATTATTCAGTGCCTGATCTCTGCGGGGTTAGTGCTTTGGATTGATAACAGCGGGCTCAATGCCGGGTTGCAGAAGGAGCTCAGCTTACAGCGTGAAACCTGGACCCATCACCAGGGCTTCACCATTCCCCGACAGCTTTGCTGGGCACGGAGATATCACATCTCCATGGTGAAGCATCCAGCAATGAGGATCTTCAGCACAAAAGCAATCAGAGGACATTATCTCTGGGGAGGAAGGGAAGGAAGCAGAGCCCCTTTCAATAAAGCAACCAGTGGACCCACTGAGTGGCTGTCCCACCTCCAGCTGTCATGCTGGAGCCACATGGTTGCACCATCAAAGGTGCTGGACCCTGAGCTCTGCTGGTAGCACCTGGATACAGATCTGCTCATGGCAGCACATGTGGGACAGTCAGTGAATAAATGTGTGTGGTCTCTGGGGCCAGATCCCGCTCTCACACCCACACAAGGCTGGAGGGAATCAGTTCTTGAACTGACACATCATCTGGTGGGTCAAGGAGCAACAAGGCTCAAGTCTGGGACACAGACTGGTGAGGTGAACATGCTTCTTCCCCCATGGCTGTGCTCCTCCGCTTGTCCTGGGAGCAGGATCCTGCCCACAGCACAGGGTGCTCTCCTGGGCCAACCCCCTTTTCCCTTGGCCAAGATGTCAAGGATGTGTGAAGGTTGCCGAGCAGAGCCATCCTCTTCATCTCCTGTAGACACACCATGCACGTGGGCACCACGAGTCCAGCATCGTGGGTGGTGGAGAGCTCCTGGCCCATCACCTTGTCCCCAGGGATGGATGTCCCCAGCATACCTCCAGAGCTATTTATTCCTCCCTCCAGCCCTCAGCTGCCGCTCTGTCACGCAGGGAAAAACTGACTCAGACCTTCCCAAGATAAGGCGACCACATCTGCAGCTCAGCTCCCCAGGAATGCAATCAAAATAGCGACCGGCAGCTCCGGCGAGGGAAGGAGGGGGCAGAAGATTTTTCTCTGACCCCCTGATGGACCGTTGCCATGGAAAGCCGGCAGCCAGCAGCCCCAGCTGGGGTCCTGCGGAAGGATTTTCGCTGCTTGGCCTGAGGCTAGAGCGAGGAAAGGGGGGGAAACGCCAGCGAAGAGCTTGCATCTGGCTGTGCCAGCTCGCCCATTCAAGCAGGTGTGGAGCTCACCTTCTCTTGGCTTGAGCATCCTGAGATGGGTTGTGATCCAGCAGTGGGCTCAGACGCTGCTGGGCAGGGTTTGGAGCCCGGTGCAGGAGCACGGATAATAAACCAAAGAAACCCAGCCCTGTATTAATGACAGAGGGACCAGGGAAGGAACGGAGAGATGGCAACCTAAGACCTGGCTGTCATCTTCTGAGATGGTGACGTCTCAGGAGCACCCATCCAGCTCCTCTCCCCTTCAGCCCATTTCCAATCCCTCCATTTTTGCATGAAGAAGTAAGACAGTAATTTGTCTCCTGTGGGGAGAAACAATCCAGGAGCCGAAGCCGACCCCTTCCAGGCTGATGTCTGGGGGAATGATTTGTACAACTTTCTCGTTGTGAAAAACCCCCGCCGCAGCTGGACATCGCACCAAGCTGGGCACTGCATGCTGGTTTCTCGCCCTGATGCATTGAGATGAGGTGGAAAAGGCCGGAGCTTGAAGCTGCCTACTGACAGCAGAGCCTGGATCAGGCACTACAGAATCTGCTGCCAGCAGCCAGCACCCAGAGGAGCCGTCACCCTCCTGCTGCCTCATAGGGAGCTGGCAGGAGGGGATGGACAGCTGCTTCTCCATAATCATCTCCCCACCACTGACAACATGCTGGAGCTAATTTTCAGAAGACACCTTGGGAAGAAGAATGCATTTACAACTGCCGAAGCACCAGGAAGAGCATCTCCTTCCAGAGAACCAGAGGCACAGCAAAATAAAGTGTCGCTTCTTGTTAACCCTTGCCTGTCCCCAAGCACCATGACAGCTGCCGGTCAAATCCTGCCCACAGTCAGTCCTGCAGCTCTGCAGATGGTCTCAGCAGAGAGCCGATGGCTCTTCACAGACATGAGTGAGTGGGAACCCTCCCTAAAGGAGGGACCGTGCCCCTGTCTGAAGCCAAGACTTGCTTTCTCAGATACCTGCTGAGATCATGGTACCAGCAATCACCGATCCCAGCACCTCAGTCCCTTAGTGCGTGTGTGTGGCCGTCGCAGCAGACAGGGTGGGGGACAAGGTGCAAAATCCACCAGGTAGGGACCCCAGCCCTGCACTAGCTTTGAAAAGCATTCCCTGGCCCAGGAGGGGGAAAGGAGAGCTGGAGAAGGTGAAGGGGAAGGGAGGGGGAGCACCACCTGCATATTGATCTGACAATATCAAAAGGGTTTTTCTTCTGGTTCCTGAGCTGGAGACGGGAACCTACTGGATGAAAACCCCAGCTCTCCCGCTGCCCTGGTTTCAGCCACTCCAGGCTGCTGTTTAATTAGATGAGCATTAGCAGAAAGGCAGTGGGGAGGGGCCCGGCTTTCTGTGCCCCGCGGTCGCCCATTCGCAGCAGCGTGTTGCCGTCAGAGGCACCGCTCAACCAGACCCACCCGGGCATCCTCCCGGCTCCTCCGGCAGCCAGGCTGGGCCAGCTGGGAGCCCTTGGACAGACCTGGTTGACCCTGGAGCCACCGGGACCCCAAACCACCGCCGTGCAGTGCCGACATTAACCCTTTCCCCCGCGCACACGAAGCCCGGTGATGGGACAGGGTTTCCTCTCACATCAGCCTTGGTTTTAGCTCAGGAACGACCCAGAGGCTGGGCTGTGCAAGGGGCGCTTTCCCTGCTGCATCCTATCTGGGAGAAACTGCAACGAAGCCGAGAAGGATTTGCAGTTATTTTCACACTCTTTTTCCCAGATTAACACATGGATCCACTTTCTGTGGAGCAGTCTGAGGGCGCATTGTTCTGCCTCTGTCACAACCTCACACTCCCCCTCCCAGAGCTCTCCAGCACCCCACCGATGGCTATGGGACACCAACGGGAGCCGAGGAGCTTGCTTTAATTAGCATGTGCTTCTTAATTGGCCTGCAAGCTCCCCAGCAAGGCAGAGAGTGTTTTATCTTCATTTTACAGACCCGGGAGTGAGGAGGCAGCAGGAAGACTGAGGATCGTGACCAAGGGTGGCCAGTGAGTAGGTGGCAGAGCAACACAGAGATGTGAGGAGCCCTCCCTGTCCTCGTTACCTGCCCGGAAGCCAGCAGTGGTGTGACGTGGTGACAGCTCACCACAGCAAGGAATAACGGGAAGATCCCAGATTAGCCCCTTGCATAAATCACCCTCTTTCCCCTGCTATCAACACAGTGACACAGATTCAAGGAAACTGGGTTAGATCCACACTGGTGTTGGGATGCAACACTCACAGGTTAAACAAAGTTCCCCTGACTGCCGGACTGATGCCAGACCCCGCTGCGGGGAAAGACCCTCCCCAGATGGGGCTGCACGTCAGGGCCTTACCAGGGATACGAGACAAAACTCTCGTCACACGTTATAAAACAAACTTCCCAACGAGGCCAGGATGCAGCTGCTTCAGCAGAAGACAGTATCTGTGGAGCAGATAAACCCAGTTCAGCCTTACCTACAGCTCCTCAGGCAGCTTCTCCACAGCAGCGTCAGCACTCGGCTCACTGCTATCAGCACATCTGCAGCACATCCATGCTGGAGCCAATGTGTGCCTGCTGCTGTGGAGGGAGAAAGACAGAGCCTTTGCATTGTCCTTCTCCTGCCGTGCTCTGGTCTGGCTGGTCTGAACTGGCTGTGGTGGGAGCAGGAATGCCTCGCTCTGGTTTTTCACCCTGCTCTTCTTTCCTCATCTCTTTCCACGTGGACTCATTCCCAGGCCAATGGGGAAACACAAGGGGGATCAAATGGTTGAGAGCTCCCACGTAACAGCAGCACAACATGGGGCAACAATCAGCCCCCAGGTCTTCTGCAGACCATGAGGGTTGACAGTATCAGTGGAGGCAGCTGGGAGAAGGTGAACTCACAGCCAGGCTCTCCCAGGACCAGAAGCCAGGAGGGATGAGGGAGCAGAGTGTTGGCTCATATTTCCCCTTCGCTTTCTTACTGTTCCTCCTTGCTCTCAACGGGATGCTTTTGTGCTGCATCTGTCCAGGGAGAGGTGTTAGCTGAGATGCACAACCCACCATGAGAAGCTGCTGTGCCCTGCTCTGGGACCTGAGCCAGCCATGTGTTGTGCACCCTCAGGTCTAAAACCCCTGCATCCAGCTCAGGAAACAGGTTGAGAAACGTCCATGGGAAATAGGGAGAGTTTGGAGTGGAGAGTAGATGCTCAGGGTCTACCTCCTTCAGACAGATCTTTCCCTGCTGTGCCACAAAACCCACTGCAGCAGCCCACACACTGCCCGTGGAAGCGATGTCCACATGGACACACTGTGACTGCAGAGCCACACCACCACACGGAGGAAACCTGGCCCAGAGGACAGGCAGCACATGCCCCTGTGCACAGACAGAGCCCCAGTGAGGGCAGCAGGAAGGACTGTGCCTGCACCCATCGGATCCAGGCAACAGTCCGTGAGCAGACAGAGAGCCACCGGCGCCAACGTTCCCCTCTGGCTCCCAGCATGACTCACGCCGGTTGCCATGAAGAAGTCAACATTTGCGTGCAGCTACTCCACAGCGGAATGAGAAGCTCCCTCGGCTATTTGCTGGCTCTCAGGGGGCCAGCAGTGAGCGGTGGGACCTCAGGGGCCAGCATGGTACCAGATGGCAAACTCTGGCATTTCCACAGGCGTCTCCAGGCTGCTCCCGACACGGTCTGTATGTGCAGCACGCCCGGGATGCTGCTCCCTGCAAACGAGACGTTCAAAGGAGAGAATGGAGCTGGCACCCAACTCCTATTGGATTTAGGGGATTTTTCAGCTTTTAAGCTCATAGCCTCAAAGCTCCCCACCTGCACCAAGCACCGCACAGAATTAGCTACACAGAGCGATCGATGCCGGCGAGGGAGAGGCGAGTGCACGCTCACACCCGCTCGGCACAAAGCAAGAGCGCAGACCCCAGCCCAAAGCTGAGCTCTGCCGGTACTGGAACCCAACACATGCACAGGCAGCTCTCCCAGCGTCGACGTGTGACAGGGGGATGCTCTCCCAGGCGATGCCCTGACCCCGCCGTGGGATGGCCGCTCCCGCAGGCGTGCGAAAAGCCCCGGCTTGGGAGAGAGGGGGTAATTATATGCCAGGGGAGCAGCTGATTCAAACCCTTCCTGACCCCAGGCTGAAGAGTTCTCCTGATCGATCACGAAGATGCTCTTTCATTTTCCTCAAGCGTTTCGCTGACGGATGGAAAAATCAATGCCCCACAGAGGAGTCTGGAGAGGGGGTGGAGCAAGGGGAAGAAAGGGAGAGAAAGGGAATGGGCAATGGAAAGAAGCAGAGAGGAGGGTGCTTGGGGGGCAGGCAGAGGCTCCTGGTGGGGGTGGTGAGTGGGCTGGAGATACCTACTGCCATAGCCTGCACCTGAGGGTTGGGGTCTCCTCCCCACATGAAGGACCAAAGGCTTCTCCCAGTTGTGTGCCATGAAGCCAGGGCACCACTGCCCTGAGAGCTCCTGCCAGATTGACGCATCTCCACACTGCTTCTGCAGCACCAATGGAGACCCCAAATCTGCCCTGTGGGGTCCCCCCCATGTAGTGACCCTGCTGGTTTGCATGGAAACGCCTTCTTGTTCCCCTGTGGCAACAGGCCTGGTACCCAGGTTAGAGACGGAGGAAGAGACCCTAAGTGTCCACAAAGTTCTGGGGTGAAAATTCCCCATTTCCTTGTTTTTCATGCAAATTGCTCTGGTGAGATCCCCCAGCTCTGACCCATCCTGCCCATGCAACTGCCCCAGGCTGGGAGAGGAATGCCCAGTGCCTCTGTACCCTGTCATTCCAACATTTTGTCAGTCCTTCTGGGCAGAGATGATGCCAAAAGGGATTTCATCCCTTCACGAGGGGAAGTCTTTGCTAAAGACCCATTTAAGATCTGCACAACTGAGTTGGGTACTTGGTTTGGGACTGCTGTGGTTCATGGAGATGCAGATGAGCTGCCACCAACCACTGGAGAAGTCACCAACAAATCTCCCCTGAGTCACAGAATCACAGAACATTAGGGATTGGAAAGGACCTCGAAAGATCATCCAGTCCAATCCCCCTGCCAGAGCAGGATCCGTTAGATCCAGTCGCACAGGAACATGTCCAGGTGGGTTTTAAACGTCTCCAGAGAAGGAGACTCCACAACCCCCTGGGCAGCCCCTTCCAGTGCTCTGTCACCCTCACCATGAAGAAGTTCCTTCTCGTATTGATGTGGAACCTCCTATGTTCCAGCCCACACCCATTGCCCCTTGTCCTACCACTGGGTGCCACTGAGCAGAGCCTGGGTCCATCCTCCTGACACCTGCCCTTCCATATTTATCAACATTCATGGGGTCACCCCTCAGTCTCCATTTCTCCAAGCTCAAGAGCCCCAGCTCCCTCAGCCTTTCCTTATCAGGGAGATGCTCCACTCCCTTCATCATCTCTGTGGCTCTGCACTGGACTCTCTCCAGCAGTTCCATGCCCTTCTGGAACTGAGGAGCCCAGAACTGGGCACAAGATTACAAAGGCCGTCTCACCAGGGTTGGGGAAAGCCAGCCCCGTGCTGCTGGCCACAGATGAAGTGTCAGCTTGCCTTGCACAGTTGGGGTTTTCCAGTGTTTTCTTCCCCACATCCCATCAATAATTAACACAACTGCAACGAGACCGGCTTTTAAGAGGCTTCACGGACACAGACTGTGCTACAGCCCCTCTTCCAGGAGCAAAGGTTTGTTGGTTACCACTGGATACCAGGAAGGCTCCAGTCTCAGCCAGGATTTCCATCCCTCATGGCAACTTGTGTCCATGTCCCCACTGGGCTGAGGTGACCCATCGTGCTGCTGGAGCTGAGGTGAGCAAAGGCAGCCCTTCCTCAGCTCCTTCCCAACCTCCCACCTGGGCTAGAGATTATGATGTCCCTCAAGATAGGATCTGGAGGTTCAAGGACAGAGTTTGGGGATGAGGGATGATCACTGCCCACCAACACACAACCCCATCTTCTGGCACGTGCAGAACAGAGGGAGCAGAGCCAGAGCACCTCATGTCAGGTCACTCTGAGGATGTTTTGCAGCATCTCTTGGGTCCCTTCCAACCCCTAACATCCTATGATCCTATGATCTCCTCACTGCTCTCCACCTGAAGGGAAATTGGAGTGAGGTGGAGGTTGGCCTCTTCTCCCTACAGACTAGTAGCAAATGGGATCAGGTTGTGCCAGGGGAGGTTCAGACTGAATCTTAGGAAAAATTCTTCCCTTCAGAAAAAGCAAGGAGGCCCAGGGAGGGGGTGGAGGCACCATCCCTGGAAAGGTTCAACAACCAGGCAGACAGGGTGTTTCAGGAGATGGGTTAGAGGTCAGGGGTTGTAGGGTGGGTGACTGACTTGAAGATCTTAAAGATCTTTTCCAACCTTGATGATTCTGATGTGATGATCTCCCTTTCTGAGCAGCAGGGAGCTCCTTCCAGATCACCACAACTCCCAGCTGCCTGACCAGCCACACTGTGCTGGGCTGGAGACCATGCTCTGGGCCACCCAAGAATGGAAAACAGGGTTCAAGCCATCCCCAAGCCTGGGATTCAGACTGAGCAAGCTCTGCACCTCCCAACACGCATCTTGGGAGAAAAGCAAATAGAGAACAAACCCCTGAGCAGCCCTGTCTTCCAGTAACTGTCTTGCCCCCGCTGGGCTGGGGCCCCAGTCCCCCAGCTCGGCCCCACGCGGAGCAGCCGCACCGGCCCAGCTGGTTGGGGCGGCTGCGGCGCTGCAGGAGGGCCTGCACAGCCCTGGCAATAAACAGCTTCCACATGCTCGCCGCGTTGCCCAACCTCCCCACCCTGACATACCAGCTCACTTATTCATCGGCCTGCGAGGGGCTGAAGCAGCTCTGCGGGTGCTTGGCCCTGCGGTGCTTTGGTGCCTGTGAGCTGCAGCCCCTCCAGGGACCACCATGACCCACGGTGGTCCCTGGGGGTTGAGTAGCGCACAGTGACCAACCCAGAGCCACGCTGCAGCTCCAGGGCTGCTGTGGTGTTCCCAGGCTAGCAAACACTCAGTGCTGGCAAAACCCCACAAATCTCTTTTACTGGGCCACCAGTTTTGCTTCTCACCCCATAGTGTCCACGTTCCCCCACGACATCACCCTGTACCTCTCTCCTTTGGCAAGGACCAGATCAAACCCAGAGGGCTCAAACCCACATCAACCTTTCCATCCCCCCAGCAACAGCATCCTAACCTCTCCTCCTCTGTGTGACAAAACCCCGTAAATTAGGGTTAGGAAAGGGTTTGACCCACTAGCCCTGCATCCCATAGCCTACAGCTACAGGGATGCTGAGGACACACCACCCAACAGCATCCCATTGCTGTCCCATCCCAGCTGGGACATTGAGGGACGGGGCAGTCCCACCCTGGCAGCCTCTGGAGATGATAAACCAGAGCGCAGGCAGGGCTCTGGCATCCCGGCGGGTTTACAAGGAGATTTTTAGCAGCACCAGGAACAGTCGCCGGATTAGAGCTAGAGGCTTCAAAAGGAGCTGCCGAGCGCGAGAGCCGAGGGCTGGAGCCGCTGTGGCTGCGAAGGGAATGCTGCACATTATAAATAGCTGCCTCGCTGGCAGCACATCTGTTTGAGGCAGCGGCTCGGGCAGGCTGTGCGTGTTCTGGGTTGGCTATTTTGGGGGAAAGAGATTTGAAGCTCACTCATTATTATTGTTTGCCCGTGAGATGTGCTTCTCTCCTCTGCCTTTTTCGAAGCACAGAGCCAGGCAGGGGGCGTTTCGCAGCCCACGGAGGGTGTGAGGGTCCCTGGGACTGGCAGCTGTCACTGGGGGATGCTCTGAGCACCCCAGTGACCCCTGGGTGGGGGCTTTAGCAAGTCCATGGGCAGCACAGCCCTTGGTTTTACTCAGCCACCCTACAGCCTCAGGAAGCCGTGGGGGTGGGAGGGAGACTGGCAGCAACGAGGCCGAGGGCAGGTGTTGACGTGAGAGTGATGCTCTCCAAAATGCCAGGGGCTCATCTCCACCAGCTCTGAACCCACCACAGCACCCCCGTGGGGGCACGGCCCATCGCTATGGTGAGAGAGATGCTGGACCCACCTTAGGACCCAGCAGCACAAAGGCCACAGCCCTGGAGAAGCCCCGACACCCAGCAGGGCAAGGGACAGAGGGATGTCCCAAGGTTGGCCACCCTGTGCCTCAGCATCCCACAAGAGCCCCCACAGGTGAGGAGGAGGTGCGGGGTGTCACTAGGGCAGCCCTGCCCGGGGTTGAGGATGAAGAGAGGCGGCAAGAGGCCCGTCAGCGCTGGGGCAGCCCCGCGGCGCTCGAGTGGGCCCGAGCGCTCCCGTACAGCCCAGCAACGGCTCATTAATCACTCGGCACCGCCGCGGGATGGAGGCCCTCGCCAGCCGCCGCCAATCCCCGCGCCGTTACCACAGAAACAACCCTTACCCTGCACAGGCTTCAAAGGGTTTTCTGCGTGTGCCTGTGCGCGCTGCTCCGTGCCCCCCCTTCCCCGTCCCTCCCGTTGTTGTTTTTTGTGTGTGTGAGGAGAAAGAGGTGGGATTCTTGGGGTTTTTCCTCTTTCTTCCCTCTTCTCGGCAAACGTTTGGCGCCGGGGTTCGGATCGTGTGAAAAGAGAGCGCAGGAGAGACAGGCAGAGAAGAGGGAGACATCCAACCGCGATGGCCACGGGGCTGGGGAGGCTTTGGGAGACACAAGGGGAAGGGGTTTGGGGGGGACGCAGGATGTGGAGGCGACTGCAGAGCTAACGAGTCAAAAATAAATATTTATATGGGGAGAGTTTTAAAACCCTATTTTGCATCGCTGTAATAAATTATTCATCTGCCTGCTTCTCCCTGCCCGACTCTCCTGGTAGGGAGCTGCACAGGGGGTGATGCTGTGGGGTGGGTGAAGGTGGGCACAGTTGACCAGGACCCAGGATCCCCCCACCCACAGCACCCCGGGGAGATCTGGGGAGGGAAGCAGGGGTACAGCACCGATGCGACGGGACCAGATGGGGAAGGGCTGGGAGAGGTGGGTGTCCAGGGTTCTCTGTGACCTCCTGGCCAGCAGTGTCAGAGACGACGCAGCTGCCCTTGCACCCTGCACTCAGTTTGGATGGAGTCCTCTGTGACTTGCCTAGATCTCTGTTTGGGCAAAGACAGCGGTTTCCATCTGGCTGCTTCCCTACAACATCCTTCTGAGAAGAAGGGGATAGGGAGCTTTGCGAGGAGCCCCGCTCCCTTGGCTGCCCCACAGCCCCCACTCCTTGGGTGGCCTGGTGCCCCCTCTGAGGGTGGGCTCACACACGCAGCTCCCACCCCTCTGGCTCACTCTCCTGCACTCTCACAGCCAAATTGCTGATGGGGAGCCCCACCACAGGCTGGGACAACTCTTCCAGGAGTCATCCCAACCTTCACACCTATGTAGTGAAACACACACAGCACAGCCCTCTGCAGGGCTGGCAGTGGCTTCCCATCAGTGGTCTTGAGCGGCACCTCGGAGCCTCCCCAGACTCTGTCCTGACCCTTCTGGGTGCAGCAAAACACTTGGTTTGGTTGCTGTTGCACATCCCAGGGCTCCGATTGCAGCTGTCACCACTTCCACCAGCACAGGAGGTTTGTAAAGAGCCACTAAGCACACGGGAAAGGTCTGGGGAGCAGCGGATGGCCACGGAGATTTCCAGGCTCACCGCAGTTAGGTTTCCCAGAAAGGCTGCAGCAGAAACAAAAAGCCAGGAGAGAAATGCATGAGCCTGGCCGAACGAGCTGCAGAAAGCCCTGTGCCTAGTGGAGGCTCCCAGCATATGGAAGGGGAGGTAAGAGGGCTGGAGAGGATGAAAAATGATCTTCTGGATCACCCCACTATCCCCTTGACTCCCTTTCAGCCTCTCCTGACAGCTGCTCGTCTGACCTGCCCCTCCAGCAACGTCCTGGCAGCCTCCTCTGGTGCTTCAACCCCAGGATATTTGAACATCAAACCTAAATCTCCCTTGCGCTACAGTCTAAGCCCATAATTTCTCGTCCTACCACTGCAGGACACGGAGAATCGTTTATTCCTCTCCTGTTTGCAGCAGCCACTGACACATTTTTGAAGGCTGTTATCACATTTCACCTTCAGTCTTAGACCTTTTCATGAAAGATGGAACAGAAACACAGGTTCGTGATGGGAACGAAGGGCAGAATAGCAAAAAGCTCTTTCTGGATCACGCATGGAAACCAGGAAAGCCAGTGGAAAAGCAGGGAGGGAGCCAAGGGCCAGGAGAGGAGCAACCTGGGAGAAGCTCAGGTGCCACCAGCCAAGTTCAGGACAAAAGGGGAGCTGCTGGAGGCACAGATCAGCAGGGAGAAAATGTGGTGACACGAGGGTCATAACAAGATGACACGACAGGCCCAGGGTTCCCGTGCTGGGTGATGTGGCAGTGCCCAGAAGAGGCACTGGGCCTTGGCTGCAAGTGGAGCTAACTGGCCTCGCCTTTACTGGTACCATTATGTCGGGTGGGAAATGAGGCAGCTTGGTCCTAGAGTCCCATAAAGATGTGATGGAGCAGCAGAGACGTGACCAGGGGACACAGAGCAGCACGATCCAATACAGTCCTCGTGCCTCTGCACGGCCACATGTGTCAAAAGGACCTGCAAGGAGATCATCTCATTTGATAAGGGAGAGGGTAGAGGAATAACATTGTGGACACAGAAATCACGAGCAGAAAACAAAGGAGAGACTGCAGCAGGCATCTGCTACAGACCCCCAGGACTCGAGGAGAGAAAGAAAGAACAAAAAGATTCCTGAACCAACTATCAAAGAGCTCACAAACACAGGATACTTGTACTCAGGGGGCACTTTAACCACCCAGACATCTGTTGGGCGACAAACACATCAAAACGTAGCCTGAGCGGCTCCTTCGTTATGTAGAGGACAATTTACAGATGAAGGAAGCAGAAAGACTCCACGAATCTACTTGCCAATAAAAAGACATGGTGAGAAAAGCAGCTGTGACAGGGGAAGTTTGGAGCCTGCGATCACAAGCGACACAAACCCACGGGAGCGAGGACGCGATGGCAGGAGATACCTGCTTCATGGCAAAGGTGGTGCAAAGGGAACTAACTAAGGGACAGGCCAGAGCAGCAGTGCTGGAGCTGCTTGCCCACCGCTTGCCCCCTCCAGCAACTTGGCTGCTGGTGAATGGCAGGATGAGCTTCCTAAAAGTGATGGAAAGAAAAGAAGTGGGAAGACCGGCCCTTTTGCATCAGAAAGCCCCCATCAGAAAGCTATGGACCCAGCGAGCAGGGCAGCCAGTGATCCCACCTTGCCTGGCAACTCCAACAAGTCTCAAGATTGCCAAGGGCAGGCTTTTGCCCAGAGGTAAAGGCAGGAGCAGGCAGCCCCCAGAGCTCAACTCCCAAATAGCAAGAGGCTCTGTGCCTGCTGCAGCTGGGCACATCCAAACATCGGGTCCCCTCCTGAACATCAGCCCTTGGTTCCTCTAGCTGCGCCAACGGCAGCGACGAGGTCTGAGTCTCACGGACCAGCACAAGCTGAGCTACCACGTGGGAAGGGATTTCACAACATCCAGCACTGGAGACACATAAAACTCTCTTGCAAACTCAGAGATGCAAAAGTAAACAGAGCTGACAAGTCTGTGCGGCGGCGGCACAGGGGGTTTCCCAGCGCACAAAGCCCTTTGGCTTCTAGAAAGGAAAGTAAGGAACCTGATGGAGGGGTTTTGTCTGTGAAATCCTAGAGGAGCTTAGAAAAGATCCGGCTTTGGCCAGATTGCCTGTGCTGCACACAGAGCCCCAGGTGCTGGGGGCTACGGAGCAGGAGGCTGATCACAGCCACCCCTCGCCCTGGGGAATGTGCCCCTGGCTCCCCATAGCCCTTCTACCCCACAGCCTGCATCCTCCCCCAGCCAGGGCAGCTCAGTCATGTAAGGCTTTGGCGCGCCAAAACGGGGCTCCGAACCAGCCAGGATTTAAGGTGCTTTGTGTTTAAAGATGAAAACAGCAAATGACTTGAAATGCCTAGAGCACACCTGGAAACCCAGCCCTTTGGCTTTTTAGAGGACCTCACGGTCACCAAAGTGCCACAAGGCTCCATTTCTCCTCCAGAATCATCTGGGTGTTGGAGGAGTCTGTCATTCCCTGCTCCCCACATCGAGAGCAAGGACCTCCTCAGCCTTCAGCTCCCTCTGAGCAGATGCTGAACTGGAGGTCCGCAACTTCTTGAGAAGGGCCATCACTTGGGGGTAGGAAGCTCTCCTCTAGCTTTGGCCAGGTTTCCAAAGGTGATTCCCACGTCTTGGCCACTTCCCCTTCCACTTAAGGAAGCGCAGCTCTGGCTCTAGGAGCAGCCAAGTTCCGCAGGTGCCAGCTTTGAAGCCCCTTGGACAAATGGCAGCTAATGAAAAGGAAGGAGAAGTTAAGCAGCAGCAGGCAGGCGCTGCCCCTTTGCAGCGAGCGGCTCCGGAGATCTCGCTCCTTATTTACTGCAAATTTAAAAAATAGACGAGAAAAGCCAGCATTGCTCTCCAGGCCTGAAAGCCCGGCTCCAGTTCCGACACGTGTCTATTTATCAGGAGAAAAGCTGAATAGTTCCACTATCACAAGATTATTGCCGGCACTCGGATTTTCCCCCTAACCTCCGGCTAAAATCCTCTGCGCTGACACTCTGAAAATGGAACGGCGTAGGAAATACGCTCCGAGTTGGAGGGCTCCCCACTGCTCCAACCTCCATTTTTCCTCCCAATAAACAATTTCGGATGTATTTAAACCTCCTTCTTCTGGTTGCCCAACTCCTCCAGCCTCCCCAGCACAGAAATGACCAAAATCCGTCATTGCTCTCCTCTCCTTTCTTGCCTTCCCCTTGCACCTCCATCTATCAGCGTTTTCAAAGGCGGCCTCCTCGAATGCCGAGCGGAGCAGGAGATGGGCAGCGGTAATGGGAATGTGCTCCTGACTGTGCAAACCCACACAGAGAGTGAGGACAGGAGAGACTGCATTTGCATACATATTAAACGAGAGCAGTAAAAAATGCAGACGTGCAAACCATTTGGACATGGCTCGCCTCGGCGATGCGCCCTGCAAGGGAATCAGTCTTGGGCGCTCTTAAAGGGAAAAACCGGTTACCAAGCGAGAAGCCGGGGAGACGTCCCCTTGCGAACGCGGTCACGGTTTCGAGACGGTCTGACCTTCAGTCTTCATGTGCCGAGACCTGCCACCATGCGAAGGCAGTCGCGTAGGAGGGTGAGACCTGCCGGTGGGAGTTTTCACCCCCAGCTGCTGCTACTACCCTGCTTTGATCCTCTCCCCACAATCAAGGGGAAGAGAGCTGGAGCCCCCATTCCCAGAAAAACTGGTGGCCCCCTGCTTGAGTCTGAGCGAGATGTCCTCACACTCACCAAGCCCTCAGGTGAGGGCAACCTGAAACAGCCTGAGCTGGGCTCCACAGGAGGAATAAGTGACACCTAGGTGTGCTGAGGAAGCCCAGCCTCCGCATCCCGCTGCCTTCACCGACTGAACGGTGAGCACCATCACATCCCAGTCTGGCTCTGGGTGTGATCCCAGTTCTGGTGAGCTACAAAAAGCATGGCAACAAGCCTGAAGAGCATGATTGCCCAAAACAGACTCGGTCCAAAGTTTTTGGGAGTCTCTTTGCTGGCCTCTTGGGGCTTCACGTGCACCCAACCACTGTGCCACAGAGGTCACAACAAGCTCACACGGGCATCTCCCGTGGTCAGGATCTACCTTGCATTGGAAAGATCCAACCCAACTCTCACCTCCACTTGTCCCAGCGCCCCGGTTACAGCTGTTCCTGAGGTAGGACATCACACACCCCAGTACATTGGAGCTTATGGAGCAGATCATTACTGGGTGCCTGCAAGGGTATGGCTCTAACAAGGCAAATCACGCAGGCAAACCTACTGCTTTCAAAGTCTGCAGGTTCAGATGCATAAAAAGTGCAAAATCAGTAACTTTTATATTGCCACTCAAGGAGCCACAAAGATAAAAGCAATATTCTGGGAGCGAAGATGCCATGAATATTTCTCATCTGCACTTGCAAGGGATATTTAGGACCAGCGGCTTGGTTCGGCGTTAGCCTCGTTCAGATGAGATAATTTACATTTCCTGATGGCTGAGAACAGGCTGTCAATGTATTTACCAGTGGCAGGTTCTACCTTCCCACGGCACTACCACGGCACTGCAGAGAGCAAAGGTGGGGAGCCAAAAGGCCCAGGACCAGGAACTGTGAGCATGGGGTCCAGCGTGGGCATCAGGCCAGCAAAGCATAAAGGTCCTGGGGGTGGAGACACTGAGATGCACCAGCAGCTGCTGCTCTGGATCACGTCCTCATTCCCTCAGCTTCTCCCTGCAACAGCACGCTCTACAAAGCCAGGAGTTCACCAGGCTCAGCTGTCCAGCCTTGAAGGTCCTGAGGCTGCAGATAGACACTGGACATAGAATCATAGAATCATTCCGGTTGGAAAAGACCCTCGGGATCATCAATCCAACCATCAACCCTACTCTACAAGGTCACTCCTAAACCAGATCCCCCAACACTACATCTAAGCAACTCTTAAACACATCCAGGGATGGGGACTCAGCCACCACCCTGGGCAGCCCATTCCAGTGCCTGACCATGCTCTCCATCAAGAATTTCTTCCTGAGGTCTAGTATAAACCTCTCCTGCTGAAGCCCTTCCCCCCGGTTCTGTCACTAATTACCTGTGAGAAGAACACCTCTTGCTCAAGCGTCACGTCCTGTTAGTGCAGACACCACCTCCTGCAGACTGAGCCTCACACCCCAGTGGGGTTTGGCCCCTCTGCTTCTGTGGGAAGAGCTGCCTGGAGCCTCCCTTCTTCTCCCCTCTCCAGATATCCCCTGCCAAGTCCAGATTGAACCTCATTATCTGCTTCTACATGGCTGGCTCACACCCACCTGCCCCTGCCTCTGGAGCCCAAAAGACACCAAGAGGGATCACGCTGCCAGCTCCTGCCTGGCTTCTGGCAGTCTTTCCCCACAGACCCCAGAAACATCACTTCTTCCAGCTCCACCATGCCCAGGATGGGCAAGGCAGCATTTAACTGTCTTCTGCTCCTCCACCACGCCGCAGCCCCTCCAAACAAGGCAGTCTCTGGGTAGGACAGCAAACGAAATGGGCTTCCCACTGGCCTTTCCAGTGGGGGTTTCTCTGGTGTCTTGTAAGGGTTGAGTTCCCATGCAGCTCTCGAGCGCCTGACTCCTCTTCATCCACCCACCCCTTTTCACAAGACTTGTGGGAGCCGTACGAAAGCTCCATCCTGCTGCCAAACATAACTGAACCTCGTCGCTGGGGAAAGAGCAGGGGGGAGGCGGGAACAAATGGGAGAGAGAAAGGGAACCCGCGTATACGCACACACGCACAGGCTGCATCACGGGCGCCCCGTTCCCTTGCAGAAAGGGAGAGATGAAAAGACAGGCTACGGTGGCAACACGCACCAGCTGAGCTGCTGGCTCGCGCCGACGCCGCGCGGTGCCGGCTCTCTGCCTCAGCGGCTGGGGATTTGCAGGCAGAAAAGATCCAGGGAGGGCTGCTTCATCCCCACACGACTCTTCCTACTGTGCCCTGCACAAGAGTGGCCCCACTCCCAGCAGCAAGGGACAGTTTGGGGACATTTTGGGTTGATTATTATATCCCGATTGATTTTTAAATATATTTTATATATGTTTTTTGGCAGGAGCAATGGCCTCATCAAAGGGCAGTGGTGAGAATCTCAAAGAGGGAACCTGGGGATTTCCGCTCAGACACTGGCCACCAGCTTTGCCAGAGAAACATGAAAGTGAGAGACAGTGGAGTTTTACAACACAGCACAGAGGCAGCCTATTGAACAGCTGCCACCCGGCCGCTGCAAGTGTGTTAGCGACGGTGCTGAGATTAGCTCTTATCAAAGGAAATTCATTTGATAATTGCCTGTGCGGAGAATCACCGAATCATTAGGGATTGGAGGGGACCTCAGAAGATCATCCAGTCCAACCCCCTGCCACAGCAGGATCAGCTAGACCAAGTCACACAGCCAGGTAGGTCTTAAACATCTCCAGTGAAGGAGACTCCACAATCCCCCTGGGCAGCCTGTTCCAAGGCTCTGTCACCCTCACTGGGAAGAAGGTCCTTCTCAGATTGATGTGGAACCTCCTCTGTTCCAGCTCACACCCGTTGCCCCTCGTCCTATCACTAGATGAAAGTGGAACACTTTCCCACATTGGGAGTTGAACCCAGGGGGAGAAAGAAACCCAAACCCCATGATCAAGCCTATTGCCACTGCATCCCAAACCATCCCCTGGTTAAATCCATTTCCTTTTTGAACTTCATATGAGCTAATAAGAAAGTTATGGGGTAGCCATAATCCAAAAAAACCCACCCCCACCTCCCCTCCACGTTTTGGCTGATCTTAGTTCGGCATCGGCCTGGCAGCCTGGAGCAACCAAAGGCCAAGAGCTCGGTCATTTTAGGGTAGTTTTAGTGGCCATAAGAAAATGGAAGCTCTTCTGCTGAGCAGCTTGTCCTCAAGCCCCACAGCGACACACCGTGCCACGTCCCCCATGCGCTAGGTCCTCCCACAGGACACACATCCCAGCAGTAGTCAGCGATGTCAAACTCACCCCGCAAATGGCCCCAAATGACATTTTTCGAGAGGCTCTGTTATCTGAGACTACAAAATTAGCACCACGTAACAGCCCTGCTTGGCAAGCTGGTCCCTGCCAATGGCAGTGGTGGTGCTGTAGAAGATCAGAGGCAATGAGCAGTCCTTCAGCTGGTGGGGGGAGCACAGCAAAGCCAGCAGCAATCCCAACCCTGCCCCACTGAACCCCCAAAAAGCTCTGGAGCAAACAAAATCATTCCTGCCATTTGCCTACGTTAGACAACCCACGTGCAGAAGCCTTCAGGAGCATCCACGAGTCAGTTTAGCCCAACATTTAGCAACCAGAGCGTTGCCCTTCTGCCAAAGAGTGAACAGCCCCGAGAGCGAAGCCGAGGTCTCGCTCTTGCTGCAGGATTTCTCCCAGTCACACCACGTTCCCACTTGGAGACAAGTTTTCTTTGTTTGCTTTTCCCCAGTTATATAAGGGACATAAATTTTGGTTGCGGAGAGAACTCCAGGCAATCTGCATCTCCCTCAAAGTCTGCATCTCCCTCCAAGGCTTTGCGCTGCGTTCCGGCTTGAATCCTACTGCTGCGGCTGCAGTTTTCCAGCTCCTGCCTGCGTCTGCACTAAACACTCTCCCCTGCCCTGGGAAGCAAGAGCCAGCCTGAACCCCAGCTCCTGATCAAGTGTAACCCCACAGCAGCAGCCAAAGCTCTTTGCCACCTTCCCCAGCCTGTGGCATCACGAAGGCAAAGACACGAGCGCAGACAAGGTCCAAAACCTTAGGCTGGCACAAGAATGCACCCGGAGACACTCCCCTCTTCAAGAGCATCTCGGGGAAATGTCTCTGCAGAGCTCAGGCTGCTGCTTTCCAGCTCCATCTTTCCCAGCTGGTCTCCTCCCGCCCCTGGTTTGGTCTCCCAGCAGGTCCCTGATCCCCAGCCCCATCACTCAGCACCAAAGGAAGAGCCAAGGGAGGGAAGGCCATGCCGGGAAGGCTCTCCCAGAGCTGCGGGAGGGCTGGGTGCTCTGCATTGCACACATACCAGCAAACCTCAGCCCCGGCAGCCCCGGAAGGGGAATGAGCAGCCAGCAGTAGCTCCCAGACCAGTGAGGAAGCTTTAACCCCTTCCCCACTACAGCCAAGAGGCTCTTCAAGAGCCAGGAGAAAGGAATCCACCCTCAGGCCAAGCGTCCAAATGCTGCATCACTCCCTCCCTCAAAATATCCCAGCGATACCCTAAAAAATCCCTGGGAACGCAGCCTTCCCCTTCTCCTTCCCATGGCCTGTTGGGGAGGCAGAAGATGGTCCTTACCCCTGGCCAAAAGCCATCAACACACCCAGCACAGCCCCTGGTGGCACCAGTGCCTGAGGGACCCCTGTTTGCACACCCATGCCCTAGAAGATGCTCTCTGCAGGATCCCATGGGGGTCTCAGGGACAAGAGCAGCCTGGCAAGGCATGTTCTGCACTCCAGGGACTGGGAACGTAGAGCTCCTCCATTCACAGCACTTAAGGTGGCCAGGAGGGGAAATCCCTCAGGGTGAGGTTTTGCTCTCAGGTCCCTCTGTGTGAATTCTCTCAGTGACTCAAAGGCAGGACTTTACACATAGGTGCCTGCACCCATCCACAGCCAGCTGACACCCTGAGGTGCTCAGTTCCCTGAGCCCCGCTGACCCAGCTCTCCCCAGCCCCTTTCTCAGACTGGTTTCACTTGATCTCCACGACTCTTGGTCGCTCCCCATTAAGACACCTGAGCTCTGCTCTCCTACAAAAGGCACAGCCAGCACACTGGTCCCCAAGAGGCCAGCCAGAGGGAGGCATCGCATCACCTCCAGAGCAGGTTCTACCTCCAAAAAGACAGCAACCAGGTGTTCCCTCAACCCTTGTGGATGGACTAAAACTGCCCTGGGTCAGGCTGTGCCACCTCACTTGGAAATCACCTTGGTCTGAGCAGCCTCCAGACACAGTTGCAACGACTTACAAACTGCACTGATGGATCCAACAGGACAGCAAACACTTCTCCTGGCTTGTTTTGGGGTGGGTTTTTTACATGAAGCGGAGAAAAACCAAAGACAAAGCCCTTCCGAGCACAGGTCGGCTCCCTGAAACTCAGGGCTGAGCCTGTGGCTTTGGCCGGCAGAGCGAGCAGCAGGCTGTGGGGCAGGGACCATCGGCCAGCCCCGAGGCCACGCTGCCCTCCCAGCGGAGATCGCGTCTCCCATAGCAGCTCCAGCTCCGCTCCAGCTCCAGCCCGATCAGATCAGGCCCAGCAGGATTAACCACATCGCGCAGCGCCAGCGCAAGGCGGATTTGCCCTTTGGAAAGAAACACCCTGCAAAGTCCCCGCGATGGAGCCGCCTCCGTTCAAACGCCGCTTCCGCATTTTGGCTCTCTACAAGCTGAGATTTCTTTCGGTAGAATTAGACTGGCCCTCAGGAACAAGTTAATAGCCAAAGGGCCACGGGAGTGGCCCACAAACAATTATTTTTATGTCTTTTTCTTTTTAATTCCAAAGGAAACCATTTGTTTAAGAGACGCGAGTGCTCCCCTGCAGAGCCGGCTCTCCAGTAATTGCAGCGTGATGATAGAAAATGGGGCTGGAGAGCAAAAATAACTTAAAACTACTCTAAACAACCATGAAGCTGAGTCATCTGTTTCAAAGTCCAAGTGGAGATATCCCAGTGACAGGGCCCATAAGGTGCATAGTTAGAAGGGGAGGGGAGAACAAAAACAAACAGTAAAAATAGTGCAAATTCCTTCAGATACTCTTTGTGACAAAAGTTGAAAGCTGGGATTTTCACCCTCTTCCCAGCACCTGGACCATAGTGAAGCTCAAGGTTTCGTGGCACCAGGAACCCTAACGCAACAGTCCCGTGGGTGGAAAGCCCACACCCAGTCCCAGAGCTGAGCGCTCCTCTAAAAAAAGCCAAGGAAGGATGAAGGCACCTCTGCCCCGCTGGTAGCAGCCAGTGCAGCCCCATGAAGAAGAGGGGAAGGAAAAGCCAAACCCTGGTCCCTCAAGTCTTTTGTAGCCCAGCCCCACCTGTACACACCGCCGTCCCGCTCCCCAGCGCGTAAGGGGCTGTGTGAGTGGCAAGGTGCCACCGGCATAAATACACCCGTATCTGGACAAAGGATCTGTCTGCACGTCAGCATCTTCATTAAAAATGAGCTTGTAGGCACTTCCCTTCATTCTTTTGGTTCATTTCCACTAAAACAAAAAATGCAGGGCTGTGTCAAAGTCACAGGGGCGCCTGAACGGGAGACCGCAGCGAGAGCACTTCGCAGAGTCACAGAACATTAGGGATGGGAAGGGACCTCAAAAGATCGTCTAGTCCAATTCCCCCGTCACAGCAGGAGCACCCAGAGCCAGCCTTGCAGCTGTGGACCAAGCCAGCTGTGCTTCCAGCTTTCCCAGGTTTAAAGTGGTGGCACTTGATGCCGGTAGCTAGTTTGACCTAACGACAGGTTCATCTAGAGCACAGCCTGGAGCAACTACAACAAGCCCATGGCTAGAACATGGCATGGAAACACAAAGCCCAGTCCAGAAGCTGGGGACTCGCTGTGCTGGATAGTGAGGACTGAACAAGGTGGTTATAGCAAGCGCCCCAGCCACCAAGAATAAAACCATCAAGGCTGTTAAAACACAAAGTTGGAGGTAGGGAATCTTCCTCTGAAGGTTTCTCAGTGGGTACCGCTGGAGATGGGCAATTGCAAAGGGAAGATCCTCGGGATGTCACTTACAGGTGCCCTCTGCAAGAGGGACAGAGCTTGGCAGACCTGCTCTTAGCTGGTCGTGTAGACTCTGCTACCAAGACTAATTTAAAGCTAGATCAGGCTCAGGATGCCACATGGATTACCCACGATGGGTTGACAGCATGGTGTTGGAAAGTCAACTGGGAGATGCTTCAAACCTGGGTGCTGTGAACATCAGAGTTACCAGAGCTGCTTCACAGCTAGTTCATCGCTCATGGTGTGAGCAGCCATGGAGAGAGCAGAGCAGGAGCCTCCTGCTCTGCCCCCACCACACCCTGGGACACTATCCTCTGCCTGGGGCTCCAGGGACAATTCCTCTGGGATCTCACAGGCAGCTGATAAAAGCGGGAACCCTGGAAGGAGGTGACAAAACAACAGTAAAGCCTGTGGGAACAAGCAGCCTGTTACAAGCAGGGTTGGGGTTGGGGGGCTAAGTGACAGAGGCACGTTGGAAACGGTGGTCACTCTGCTGTCAGCACCAGAAACCTTCTCAGACTTCCCTTCTCCTCAAAAAAAGAATCAAGCACCTTAAATCTGCCTGGTGCTGCTGTAAGGAGGGAAGGGTTCCTGCCTTCTGCTTACTGGTGAGGAACCAGCATCCACAGAACAGAGCAGACAGACGGCATCAGCAGGGAAGGGCCAACTGACAGAGCCGGACAAACAACAGGCTGAATTTTGGACACAAATGGTTTCCTGCAAGGTGAGTCCATGCTACGAACGCAGGAGAAACTGGTAGTCAAGACAGGCTGGTCCAGGTTCTTTTCCTGGGCTGCAGACTCAGTTCAAAACACCACAGGCTGAAGGGCTGGCGAAAACAAAGAGTTCAAACAGGAGAGCATCTAAGAGGGGGATTTCCAAAACGGTGGGGAAGAAACCATCAAAGCGAGACCTCCAAAAAGCTCCGTGCTCTTTGGGCAGGTAAAGTTTTCCCAGTTCTGACTCCAGGACAACATCAAGACAACAACATTGTCAATGTGTAAAGCTGCCTCAGGCTCCAACACAAGTCTAGGTAGGCAGGAGGCTCGGCTGGATTGAAGAACGAAGCATCATGGCGAGTCTGAACTTCATGTCCCTTTTATGCAGAAGTCATAAAGCAAACCTTCCCCTAAGCTGACGTACAGCTCTTTGAACTCTTTCCTTCAGCAGAGAGAGGCATGAAATTGGCTCAGCAGATGGAGAGTCAAGCCTTGTACCTTCATCACCACAACTCAGTCCTCCACATCTCAACATCCAGGCAGAAAGACTGCGGGACCTTTAGCCCAGGGCATTGTTGAAGCATCCAAGCACCTTCCACATCTGATGGTACCATACCCCCAGCCTTTGTGGAGCCTCTAGCAGAGCTGCATTTGGGGGTCAGGCACCTGCTGGGTTCAATGTCTGTCCAAAGGATGAAGCTCTCTTCATTTGGCCAAAGAACACACGGACAAGGATGGGTTGTCCCTCGACAACAAGCACCCTGTAGATGTGCCCAGCCTTCCCCAGCACACTGCTCCCTCCCACACCTACAGTACATCCTAGAATGTCACCAGACTCACAGGTCTTTCAGTCTCCAAAGTTCTTGTCCTCTGACTGCCTGGAGAAGCGAGGCAGCACTTATCTGTCTTTCACAGATGGGTCACCAGAGGCAGAGAGACAAAGCCCCAGCTCGTTTCTGCATAAACTCCTCAAAGCACCAGGTCTGAGGATTTCATGGTGTTCAGGCACCTGAAACCTGGGTCCAATGTCACCCAGAGCAAAGAATCAACCCAAAAATCCTAGAATCTGGGCCAAAAATGGTGACCACTGGCCACCCTTGCCATGTTCAAGCCAGCTGAGGTTGCTCTCCTAGGTTTCCTCCCAGCCTTCGCGCTCAGGACTGTCTCAGAGGAGCCGCTTGCGCAGCTCACAGAACAAAATTCAGCCTTTGATGCCATTGGCACTTCCTCCATTAGTTGCTTTGAAGATTAGGGCCAGAGCCTTAAATTGGATTCGGAAGCTGATGGGGAGCCAGTGGAGCAGCTTGAGCTCCCTGTGGCCCAGCCCTTTGGGGAGGTGAGCGGTCGTGCTCTGCACCAGCTGGCCCCACCACCCTGTTTCTACTTTCAGCTTCTGCTACCAGGCACAGAAGCTCAGCCAGCTCGAACCAGGCAACGGCATCGACACAGCGAGCAGAACTGTCCCCAGGCTGGAGGGAAGGCAGCGGCGTTTCTGGAAACAAACCTCACCTGGTCATCACGGCTAGCAAAGAGGCTGGGAAAGTCGGGGTTCTCCAAACCCCAGCCACAGCTGAAGGCAGCACGGTGACAGCAGACTGCAAGGTGCCTCCTTCATCACCACATCCCCGGTCTGCCCCTGCCATACAGGGCTGCCTGAGCTGGGGATGATGGGCAGCAACACGACGAAGGTCTCCTCAGGGTAAGCGGGTAGGGTGGAGGCCAAGAGCATCAGGAGCTGTGACGACAGCCTGGTGGGGGAGCAGACAGGTGCAGCTTTGGTTTCTCTGCGTGTTTTTCGCCAGACCAACTCTGCACTCACAGTGCAAGGTGCTGTGGACCCCCAAGCACACACAAAGGGACCCTCTTTGCTCTAGTCTCGTTGTATGCACACAGTTTGGTCTCCAGGCACTCAGCATCCAAACCACATCCCCTCCTAGCCCCTGCCAAGCCACGAGCCATGGAGCAGCTGGGTTTCACCTGCACCCACCACCCCAACCCCAGGACACATCCCGTAGCCCCAATTCCTTTGCAGCATGCCAGCTCAAAGACGCCAAGAAAGGAGACACATGGCCCACAAAAAGCTGCAGCTCCTCTCCCCAGTCGAGTTGCATCCCCAGCCGAGGGAGGAGATCCACGCATGCCAAACTTGCTTCCAAAGCATCTCCCTCCTCCAGGAGCCGGGGCACGGGGGCAGCGAGCCGCTCAGCGCCGTGAAGTGACACACACCCAAGGAACATGTGGCACCGTCGCTGCAACTCTATTAATTTAAGTTAATTTCCTGCAGTTCTGTCTTAGTTTCTCCAGCAGATTCAGGACTTAAAGGTTAAAGCGTAACCTTGTCTCGGTAGCTCGCTATTCGCTCCATGCAAATGTCTACCTACAGCCTGGTAATTACATGCATTTCCAAAGAGCCAATCCGCCGTCAGCCTGACAGATACTGATCTTCCCGTTTTATTTTTAGCTCTGTGCTTCCCCCTCTAGATGCAAAAAAAAATTCTGTTTGTTCCATCTTTTGCTGCAGCCTCTTTTTTCCCGGCTCACCAGCCAGCTCCCGGCTCGCCGGGGCTGCAGCAGGCAAGCGGAGCGGCAGCTTGGGCAAGCGCTGGGAGTCCTGAAAGCCCCTCCGTGGGGCAGAGGGGCAGCTGGATCCTTTGGGGACACTCCAAGGGGGGATTTTGCCTCCTCTGGCAGAAGAGGGCTGTTTAAATGGGAAACCTCAAGTGAGACAGAAAGAGCTGCCCGCCCCACCGCGGGGCAGCTGGACACTTCGGTTTGGGGACGCACGCGTCCAGCCAGGCCCCAGCCGAGAGAAAAGGGGCCAAATCTGGCAAAACTCAGCTGTGGGACTCTGCAAGTTTGTGATTTGTGGGTGGCTTCCCCCCGTTAGCCACATAGGGCCACCCAGAAAGAGAAGGCAGCGCCGGGCAGGCAGTGGAGGCAGGTCAGCCGTGCAAAGACAAAGCTCGGTTGATGATTCCAACCCTCAGACTGGGCACATGGGAGACTGTCTGTGGTGCCACTGAGGTCAACACGCTGTCCTCCCCCATGAGCTGGCTCTGGTGGCTTTGGGGAGGAGGCAAAGTGTGCAAACCTCAAGAAAGCTGTATCCTCCAGAAGATTAGCCCTGTGGGCCAGCACCGCCGCCAGAGAGCAGCCCTAAAGGCTTGGCTGTAAATCACGAGACTTGGAAGAAAGAGGGATCAGGTTCTTCTTCTTTGCCTTTTCTTGTGGAAGGAGTCTGGGAGTGGGGATGGACTGGGCTGCCAGGGGTGAGGTCTGCATGCCTCTCTCCCTCTCAAATGCATACTTGAGATTTAAACCGGACCAGATTCACACCAACTTCTATCATGTGATGGGGGAAAATAAGACCCTCTGAGCCTCAGAAGCAACATGTGACGGAAGAGCTGGCTGTCAGCACCAGGGCACAAAGGCCAAACTCACCACAGCCAGTGCCCACTGTGGCCACAGGGTGCAGCTCAGGGACACTGAAAGGGTGAAAAGTGTTTGCAACCACTATGAGACTCCAGTAGAAGCCAGCAGAGCTGGAGCTGATCCACCTCCCCAGCATTACAGACACTACAGCAACTTGCCCTGGCTACCCTGGCTCCATAACCCTACATACCTGCAGAGAAGGGACAGCTTGTCTGCTGAGACTTGTGAGTATCCTCCTAGTCCCAATGGCAATAATGGTGGATAAATTATCCCTACACCATTTTACACTTCCAAGGGACCCCACCAGCGATTCCCCTCCTTGAAATTTGGTAGGAAACAGAGAACACGCCGCTCAGAAGCGCCTTATCCAGCAGCCTTCAAATGTTGTCAACAGGTGGGTGTAGGCAGTGAGTAGGAACAAGGATTTCACAGAGGTCTGGGCTCCACTGTCCCAGTGTTCTCCTTTCTGAAGGTCAATCTCACACACAATCAAAGGAGCAGAAGCCATCCCAGCAAACAGAGCAGGCACTGGGTGAGACCATGGGACAACAGAGGCCAGAGTGTGGATGAGAAAGTAATTATCCCCATATAGAGCTGGGAGAGCCAAGGAACTGAGACTTTGCTATTTACTTAGCAGCCCACAAGCAAGGAATCGAGCTCAGGCTCCAAACCCCATCATCTCTGCATCAAAATAAATAAATAGACCAACCAACCAACGAACCAGCCTCCCATCAAGGAGCTGGGGAACTCCAAGGGAGCTTTTCCACCCTCCTCCCAGACACAAGCCCTGGCTGAGCTCAGCAAGAACCAACTCCTGTGATGCCAACAGATTGAGCCAAAGGAATTCAGGGCAAGAGATGAGAAAAGGCCGGTGCAAACCTAACCCTTCACCACGTTCCTGCAAAACATCTTTAAGCCCAAGAGACTCGTGCAATTGTGCTTTAAACAATTCCAGCCTGGCACTGCCAGCCTTTCGTTTGAGAGCCGCTTTCTCGGTGCTGGCTCGGGTTTTTGTTGGGTTCTTTTCTCCAACCACTATTCAGCCTCCATTCTGCTTTGTGCAATTCAATCACATTGTTCCCACCTTAGCTTCTAATTCTAAAGGCTGGGTACCCCCAAGCCCCTCTCAATGCGTTTACACCCTCTTTTTATAGAGAAGGACGACAGACTCTGCCGCACATCGTTTAACCGAGGGCTGCGCCCAGGGCTGCAGCTGTTCTCTCACATCTTGGACAGCCCTGCAAAGCAGCCAGCAGCACCCAGGACCTTAGCTCTTTTCACCTCTCCTCCCACTGTTGTCCCTGAGGTTTCACGTCGCTGTGGTGCTTCTCCTCAAATCCCTTCCCAGTGGGTTTACTCCCGAATGTCACCACAGCACCCAGGCTCGGGCACTGGGAAACAGCGCTGTGAGCAAGAGAGAAAGATCCAGGGTAACGTCTCCAGGGCTGTCTGACACGTGGCTTCAGCATCTGTCGCGCAAAAAATATCAAAAGGCAGATCTCACACAAGAGAAGGTTTTAAGCTTCCGGTGAACACAGCTGCTTCAGAGCAGAGTCCTCACCACATCATTTTGACCAGGGCTCTCCAGTCCTGGAATAAGGTTTATTCCATATCACAGAGTCATAGATTATCAAGGTTGGAAAAGACCTTCAAGACCATCAAGTACAAATGTCCCACCTCCAACCCCCAATGACTAATGTGGTTCCTGAAACACCCTGCCTGCCCGTATGTTGAACCCCTCCAGGGACGGTGCCTCCATCCCCTCCCTGGGCAGCCTGTTCCAAGGCCTCCCCACTCTTTCTGGGAAGAAGATTTGCCTAAGAGCCCACCTCTCCTGGCACAACTTGACCCCATTTCCTCTTGTCCTATCGCTAGTCCTTAGGGAGAAGAGGCCAATCTCCACCTCACTGCAATCTCTCTTTGGGTAGTTGTAGAGAGCAGTGAGGTCCCCCCTCAGCCTCCTCTTCTCCAGGCTGGACAGCCCCAGCTCCCTCAGCTGTCCAGCTCTTCAGAGTAAGAAGCTCTTTCCCTCTGGACCTCTGCTGCCATTTTCCAGCTCCATGGTTATTTCTGCCCTCTTACAGGTGGCCATCCCAGGGTCCGTCTGTCTCTCTGCCCCAAACCAACAGTCACCATGATCTGGGAGAGCCTGCGGTCAGAGCCTTGGACAGGCGCTGGGTGCTGGCACTGGGAGCTGCTCACCCATGTCTTTCATTTACAGCACCTCACAGCATCCTAGGGGTTGGATGGGACTTCCAAAGATCATCTAGTCCAACCCCTCTGCTAGAACAGGATCACCCTAGCGCTGCAGACATCTCCAGTGGGACGTCCAGACAGATCCAGCCACGGAGCACTGTGTCCATCAAGTTCCCTTGGGCTGCTGCGACCCCTGAAGAGCTGCCCTGCATGCCATGCTCCTTCCCACAGCCACACCACTTCCTGCAGCACCAGCTCTGACACCACAGGAGCAAATACTTAACCTTGGGTGCATTGCTGAGAGCCACTAACCACCACTTCTCCCCCAGTGCCAGCCCCGGTCCTCCACTCGAGACCCCTACCATGGAAACAGACAGGAATTGCCCAGCTCAGGCTATTTTTCTCCTCCATCCCCCAGGCTTTTTTAGCTGTGGCCCAAGTGAGATGTGAGCTCCTGCCCCATGGCAGAGACATCCCTGACCTGCCAGCACAACACCCCAGCACCAGACACAGACTCAGCTGAAGCCTTCCCTCTGACTTCAACAGCCGCTGGCTTCACTCCCCTATTCCTCTTGGCCTCTCTATTCCCTCACGGGCTGCTTTTCTATTTGGGAGCCCATGATTGTATCTGACAGGGTCTCCTAATTGTCTCCACTGATTTTACTGGAGACTGATTTTAAAAGCAGCTCAGTAGCTTCGTCTCTTCAATACCGTTGCTGAATCCAGCTCCCTCATTTATTAATGGGACTACTTTTGCTCTTTCTCCCCTGGTATGTTTGCAAAATCCCTTTTTATTCCTCTTAACCCCTTTGGCTAACATTAACTAGCAAAAACTCAGTAATATTTGATATTATATGTGTATAAATAAAAGCAGGAGAAGGTTTTATTCACTGCTGTTATAGCTACTAAAGCAGGCCTAGGGCTCTGGAATAGCAGCTTTACTGCACACGTTAAACATCTCCGTTACTTTATTAACGCACAGCGTTGGGGTTTTATTGGAGAGTTTGGGTTATTTACCTTACAAAGCGACGTGGGCACTACAGACCACCAAGAGAGGGTATTTAGTACCTTCTCCTCAAGTCTGCATCTCCACGAACTGAGGGAACCCAAGACGAGAAGAACAACACTCCCCATCGCTCAGTCTGCACCTGCTCACCCGCGTCTTTCATTTACAGCAGCTCACAGAACCGTAGGGGTGGGATGTGGCCTCTGAGGAGCATCTAGTCCAACCCTCTGCTAGAACAGGATCGGCACAGCGCTTCAAGCCATGACTGCAGACATGTCCAGCGAGATGACTGGATAGATCCAGCCATGGAGCGCTGTGTGCATCACGTTCCCTGGGGCTGCTCTGACTGCTGAAGAGCCCCTGCATGTCATGCGGCTTCTCTCTTTCATCGTGATGGGGAGGGAGGAGAAGAGTGGGGACCATGGCATCTGTGTCATCACACACTGATGTGACTCATTCACTCCAGAGGAATTAGGATGGGCAGTCTGAAAATAGCAGCTCTACCCTGCCTTCATGGCCATGAGAATGGCCAGTGAGCGTGAGGCACAACAGGTCCAGCTAGAAAGAGCTTTAGAAGTGCCCCTTCCTCACAGCCTAAATCCAGAAGCATCAGAAAAACCCCAGCTAAAACAAAAAAACCCACAGAAGCTGATTCCAAGAGGGAATTTTCCATCTTCACTGACTTCTCAAACAGGATTCAAGTTGCAATAACCAGAACCACTGCACAAAGTGACCAGAAAACCCACTTCCAAGAGCCTTTCTTCCAAAAGAATTAATTGGTGGGATTAGTTGATTAATTTAATTGTTTCTCCCAAAAGAATTAAAATAACCTGGATGAGTCAGGTCAGCTCTGATACGAGTCCAGCTTCCTAAAGCTGCAGGCTGGACTTGAAATCACTGCCCCAGAGACTCCACAACTTCAGCAACCAGAGACCAGCTCCACTTCCCTGCAGAGAGATGACCAGTGAAACACAGGAAATGGCTCAAAACAATCTGCTCTGGCATCCTCTCCCCAAATCCCACTGTTGCAGCTCCCCCAGGCCCTGGTACAAAGGGGACCAGCAGTGGGGCTGGGTCAGACCAGCTCAGGCAACTGTCTTCTGGAACTGTGGGCTATCTGTGCTGGAGACCCTGAGCAGAGACTCACAGTGTTCGCCTTTCTGAGTCAAAGCTGGGCTGGGGAAAGTAAAAATAGGGATTTATCCCAGGAAGCAGAGAAGCACCTCGGCAGGGCAAAGCTGAGCTCGTGTCCCAGGCGTCTGCCCCGTTCTCACCCTGTGAGCCACCACCCTATTTATTTGCTGCCCTCCCATCCACCACTGCTACCAAAGGAAGGGGGAGAATGACAAAGGAGGAGCCAGACACAGGCACGTGGAGCTCAATCCCTGCCTCAGTTTCCCCCACTCCAGTCAGTGCTAGTCCCCAGGGGGACAAAGAGACAAGAGAGTGACTGGCGTGAAGTGACCTTGGCCAGGCAGAGCCCTTCCTGCAGACTGAGATGTGATGCAGCAACAGAATAAGCGGGGGAGGAAGGATGCTCAGACCCCACCGCTGCTGGGAGCACAACGACTGGGAAGAAGCCACAGCAGAGGGGTGCAGTCCTGCTCTACACCGTGACAATGGGCAATCTGGGGTGAGCTCAAGTCACCCTCCACAGGGCTGAGGTGATGGATGACAACACCCTCCAAACACATCCCACTGTTTTCAGTCACTAAAACAGGGGAGCCCAGACTTTCCCCATCACACTCCATCCTCTAAGTGCAGAGCTTCTCCCACCGCCTATTTTTAAACAGAGCCCAATCCAGGCAGGGGCTGAGATCTGCTGCTGGGGGTTGTTTTTTCTCCTGGGGGCTGTGATTTTAGGCAGCGGCGGGGAGGCAGAAGCACCTGCTGCCAGTGGCCCCGCAGCCCGCAGGCAGCGGCAGAGCGGGAGGGCGAGCGAGCAGGCTCCCCTTGCAAAGCCTGTCCTGTGCTGTCTAATAACACAAGGTGTCATTGTATACCCAAATCAGTGCCTGGAGCTTTATTTATAACAACTGAAACGCTAGACCCAGCAGGCCAGGAGCGGCGCAGGGGGCGACGGAGTCCGGGGAGGGCAGGGAAGCAGCCGGGGGAAATCTCCCTGTTTAGCAGGATTTGCCTTGGGATTTTTCGAGCTGGATTGAGGCTGAACGGAGAGACACGGGCAGCCACGAGAGGAGGGAAGAGAGATGAAAGGGAGGGAAGAGGGAGCTGGCAGAGCTGCGATGTCTCCCTGGCTGCAGCACAGCGACGATACCGTCTCCAGCACGGAGCAATGCGGGTGCTTCACTCACAGCCCCCCGACAGCCAGTAAAGGGAGGTGGGGGGAGCTGCAGCTCCCCTGGGACTCTCTGGCTGTTACAGTTACTCATTTGTAAAGGCCACTTATGGCTTTTCAGCTACCGCCTTGTCCTAGGAAGATCTTAGCAGCTCAACAGCTGGTTCCAGTGGGCTCCCTCTTACATTGGAGTAGGCTGTAGCTGCAACGTTGGCAGGAGCCTTCCCAAAGGGACTCGCCCAGCCCAGCAGGCAGCAGTCCCAGTGCACTCCCTCGAGCGACGCTCCCATCAAACCCAACGCGGCAGCTCGCACGACCCTGCTCCTGCGAGATGCTGAGTGCCCTGAACTCTTGCTGAACTCAGTGGGAGCCGAGGCGGCTCAGCAGCTAAAGGTCCCAACCCTGCACTTACAGCATCAAGAGATGCGCTCTCCTCGGGTGGGTCCAGATGTTATCACCACCGCTGCCACCCCCGGCAGCTTGTTCATCTGCTCCCCTGTGCCGGAGGCTCCCGCTGCCGGTGCGGCGTCAGTGGAACAGCTCTGGCGCTCTCCTCCATGGCTCCTGGGCACAGGCTGCCAGCTTTGCCTCAACCCTCTCTACCCAGCAGCTGCCAGACTTTGTAGTGAAGTGGCTGAGGTGGAAGCATTCATGTCCCATTCTCCTGACTCACCGTGGAGGTGGTAGGCACCAACGGGATGGAAATAATAAACAGCTGGAGGGGGTGAAGGGGGAGGTAACGTCTCGAGGAGTTAGTTGCAGGTAGGGATGCCGCGTGGTGTTCACCTCCCCTGCAGACAGATATTTAAATCTCCAGGTGCAAAAGCCACTGAAAGTTCAGGCTGAGTCAGAGTCACAGAAGTTGACCCACTAACACGCAACAGAATGGGCCCGTTATGAGACCAGGCTGGACCCTGAGCCCGTCTTGCACCAAGGACCTCTCTGGTCCAACTCTGCTTCTGCTGAACACGGGGAGCCAAACCACGCTCCCTGCAAACCAGCCAGAGAACCTACAGAAGCAGATCCATAACCCACAGGGGAAAACACTCCCATTGAACTCAACCAGTAGTTAAAAATCTCCCTTTGCTCCCACTCCATCCCAGTACTGCTCTCCGACGTTTTTCTGAGTCTTCATTTGAGGAGGAAAAGCAAAGCGACACCAGCCCCACAAGGTGCCGGGGTGGAAGCGGCCGTCGTGTTCCTCAGCCAGCAAACCAGCATCGCCCCAGCTGCACCCGCCGCATCCAGGCCCCCAAAGCCTACCTGCGGGATTACATTTGCAAAACTGCTGCCCAGGAAATGTGCAACTAAAATCTGTGAAACAAGCGTGCCTGGAACCAGCCGTTCCCAGTGTCGTTAAACGACCGTGCCTTGAAATCTGCCTCTGCCTTTAGCCACGCTGCCATATACGGCGCCTCAAAACAACACGCTGCGCTTGTTTCACAGCCCAGCCTCAGCACTGGGATCCTTGTTCCTCATGAAGGAGCCCAAACTCCTTCCCCCACCCCCGGGGCTCTAGGAGTGTGGCAGCAGGAGGAACGGTGAGACCAGGACCCTGCGCTCAGGTACCAAACCAGTGCCAGGCTCCAGGCACGGGTACTGCCCCTGCAATGAGCATCTCACCCCGGCTGTCTGCAAGCAGAGGAAACAGAGGACCCAGGCAGGTCTCTTCCACCACTCGTGCCTCTTTGCAAGGGAAGTGCCAAGTGAGACATGAGCCCAGCAGCCTTGTTTCACCACGACAAAACCCATTTTGTGGGGAATGGTGGGACCTCAGGAAACATCCACCAAGGTCTGTCTGGCGAAGGATGAAGCATCCAGGGCAGGCAAACCACATCAGTCTCACATGGAGCATCAAGGGGGTGAGACCTGGGTCCCCTCAGCCCACACAAGGGCTAGAGATGCCATCACTGGTTATTCCCAGAACAGGGCTCGGGAAGCCTGAGCCCTGCTGCAACTTTCTGACAGGTTCTTTCAGAAAGGTTTGTCCTGTGTGGTAGGAAGAGACTTGTCTTCCCTTTTTAAAGTCTTGTCAGATTTTTGTGGATGGGAAAACATCTCCTTCCCATCTGAACTCACCATTCCAGTCTCACGTCCTGCTACAGAAAACCACAGGACACAGCCTCCCGCTCACCTCTTTTCCCAGCAGCAAACTTTCACTGCACTTTTCTCTCCTGAACTGCACGGGGAGGTGGGCAGCAGGAAGGCAGGTCCCCACATGAAACCCCAGCTCTACCACAGCCCCCAACCGCTTGCCCAGAGTCCCCAGCGCTGAGGGGAGAACAAAGGGTCAAGAGCCCCCTCCAAGCTCAGCTGCTTCCCAGCTTTCACACAGAGCTTAGACCTGCCAGGAGACCCCACACAGTCCACAGGGCGGTGCCTCCCCAGGACAATTGGGTTGTGTTTGAACCACAACCTCGAGGAATCGGATTAATTACAGTGATGTCGAGCATGACTTCGTCCGCAGGGACAAGCCACGTCTGACATCCCTGCCAGCTGCTTACAGGGCTGGAGGATGAGCGAAACCTGCCCCATCCCTCCCTAGGCTGGTTTATTGGCACATGTTGAGCGATGGAGCAGGTTTTTGGGAGAACCACCTGTCTGAAACCTTCAGCCAGCAACACTAGAGCATCCACACACCAGCCAGAGAGGAGCCGCATAGCAGCACCACGCTGCCACTGACAGCTCAAACTGATGGCCAGGTAGAAGGCCAGAGTCTTCCAGCAAGCACTGGCCAAGCTTCATGGAACATCTGAGCAGGGGGTGACCTGAAGTCATGTTTCATCATGCATGGAAATACCTGCTATTAATTCTCACCTGCTGATGGGTCCTGACTGTGGGAGGATTTCAGCCAGTCCCAGAGTCACAGATGGACCTACAGGCTGGAACAAGGGCTCCCCAAAGGCTCAGCATCTCCCTTCCTAGCCACCCTGCTTGCAGTGCCCTCACTCCAGGGCTGCCACCTTCTCCTGTCAGTTAAGGCTCTGCCCCCAGAAGCCTAAAACAGTAACAAAACCCCACCAACCCACCCAAGTTGATCTTTGTGGCCAAAAAAGGGTTTTGAAGCAAAGGGGAATAGGGGGAGGTGGGGAAGGAATCTGAAGTTGCATCACTTGGAAATACCCAAGTGCTTTGGAGAGGTATGTACACGCTCGGCTTCCTACCGCTTCTCCAGGAACATACTTGAGAACAGCAAAGTGACACCAAAAAGGAACCCAATGACATTTGCCTGAAGCAAATAAAAACAGCCTTGAATTTAACCCAAATTAGTCCATGTGCAAAACATTCCCTTCCTTGGAGCCAGGCACTTTGGGGGTTTGGAGCTCCAGGCAGGCAAGTAGAGTGAGAGGGGTTTGAAATACAAATCAATCAAGAGCTTTTGCCCTTTGGCTGGGCTCAAAACCAATCCAGAGACGTTCTCCATGGTATTTCAAACATTTCTCAGAACATGGAACTAAAACTAGGTTTTGTTTCCTTCCGCAGAAGTCACCATGGCTCCTTCTCGACAAGAAAAATAGATTGGAGGAGAAAGCCTTGTTTTCAGTAAGATCTTGTTCTTTCTACTTTCCAGGCTGCTTTTCCACAGGCAGGAGAGCTGCACCCAGCACCGAGAGGCTGCTCCTGCTGCTGCTCACACAGGCACCCTGACAGCCAGGGAGAGCACACGGATGGTGCTGCAGGAGTGAGTCCATCTAGGGGATGTGATGCCCTCTGGGGAGGCCAGTTTCCATGTCAAGGCAGAACACACCTCACTTGGGGACCAGTCCGGGTCTGGCTCAGCTGAGGAGATGTGAGCCACATCCCACGCTGGGCCAGGAGCTGAGCTGGCACTGGTCGCCCAACCCCAGTGATGCAAAAGGCTGTGCTGCCCGACACGGGCAGGTCTGTCCTGTATCCTCCCTCCCAGATGGACCCACTCATCCAGAGTCTCCCTTCTGCATCGTGTACGTCAAGAGGAAGGGAGAACTGAAAGTTATGGTCCTGATGCTCCATTTCCAAGGGCTGCTGTGAGCCACCAGCCCAGACTGGGAGTGGCTCGGCTTGACGCCTGCAGCAGCACTAAGAGGATCGTCGCCGGGGCAGTTCCCTCTCCCCAAAGCATCCCCCGGCCCTGCTCCCACGCGTCCCTGGCAAACAGCCCAGCGCTGCTCCTGCCTGCCTGCGCAGAATGGTGCAGAGGGCAGGCGGGCCAGGTGGCTGAGGTGTGCGTGCCAAGCAGCTCCCAGCTCACCTGCAGCGGCTTGTCGAGGGGGAGCCGCATCTGCCCTTGCCTGTCTGGCTTTAATCTGCCTGGGGGAAAGGGAGAAGAGGCATCGGGGATGGGTAAACACAGCTTAGGCAGCTGCAAGTCCCAGCAACCAAAGGACTGGGCAGGTGATTCAGAGAGGTGGGGGCTTGCAGACACCCCATCCTCTACCACTGACTTCTCCAGTGATGGACTTCTCCAGCAGTCTGGGAATTGCTGGAAGGGGATGTGCTGAGGCCACAGAGTCCATCATAAGCCCAGCAAAGGCAGGATGGGGAGGCTGCACTGCAGGGTCTGGGGTAAGTTTCTGCCTCTTGCTTTGCTTCACCACCCAAAGGACATGGGACCCAAGACAAGCAAGGTAGGACCAGTACCAGCAAAGCATCCAGCACTGCTGCAGATGCTGTGAAGTCTCCTCAGGTACCTCTAGAACATTCTCCCTATAGAAACCTGGCTACAGTGGAGTGTATTACATGGCTCCAGCTTCCTTGGTGTTACCCCATGGGACCACACCACCTCCATGAGCCTCTCTGCTCAGCAGCCTTCACCACTAACCCATCCCAGCATCAACAGCTTCCTCACCCTTGTTAAAAAACAGACTGGGATCAATCAGGTGGGAGCTCATTTGTGCCTTTGCTTCCATCCGCCCTTCCACCACCCAAAGAAAGTCCTCGTGGATGAAGGAACCAAAGACCACCTTGCCTCAAAAGGTGGCTGAAGGGTTTTAGCGCCTCCCTGACAACCTTTGACTTAGGGTTCCTACACAGCGCCCAGCACTGTCACAGACTTCACCTCCAGAACCTCTCTGGGATGTGGGAATCCCCAGGATGGAGCTGAGCCCGGTGCATCCAGCCTGTACTTTGCACAGGCTCCAGGCAGAAAGGCTCAGGACCCTGGTCCTTACCCAGCTGCAGAGATGAATGCTCTTGGGAGGAGGGAGCCTGGAGACTGCAACCAACCCGCTGGAGAAGCATCCCCAGCCCAGCCCGAGACCTGGGAACCAGCCCAACCAGCCAGTCAGGGATGTTCTGCCTGGCTGAATCAGGTCTCAGCCCAGCGAGGAGCCTCGGCGTAGGGCAGGAATGCGAGCTGCGACGGGAGTGCGTGGGGCAGGGAAGGGGAAAGGGTCAGACGGGCAGGGAAGGGCAGTGACTCCCTCAAAACTAGGCCATAGCTCAGGAGAAGCCATGCGATGTCTCCCTGGGCACTGCTGCCTCTCTCCTCCACAGTGAGGGCAGGGAGCTGGGCTGGCCCTGCCTGAGCAGGAGATTGGCCACCACTGTGGTGGAGCCACTGGACTCACAACTGACAGGCAAGGACCCCCTGTGCAAACCCAGGAGGGCAGCTCGGCTCACCCTTGTTCTCCATCCTTTCTCCACCCTGGAGGGTCAGGGTTACAGACAGGCTGGTGCACAAGGCAGGGTGCAGTGTCCTGGCATTGCAGGGGTTTTTTCACTGCTTGTCAGTCCTGGAAGACAAGAACCTTACAAATCCTTCCCCTGCCTGCCCTCTCCTCTCTGAGTCAGGGACTGCCACAACCCATTGCAACCCCTCACCTGACAGAGCCAGAGCTCCCCTGGGGAGACAGGAGAGCCAGTCTGACTGGCTGGGAGCTCGCTGAGAGCTCCCTGGGCGAGCAGCCTTCCCCACCTGGGAAGCACGGGGAGACCTGTGCTCCCAGTTACCTTGTGAGCAGGTCAGGACGAGGGCCCTTCGTCGGCCAAGCCTGTGGCCTAATTATTTTCATTCCTGTCCCCACACCCTGCCCATAAGAGCAGGGCTCGAGATGCCTGTTGCAGCAGTCGCGTTTCGGGGACGCTGCGCTGTCTGCCAGCAGCTCAGAGCAGGTGAAGCCAGAAGAGGCTCTGCAAGCCCAGCCTGTGAGGTTGAATCCCATTTGGTAGACACCGTGTGTGTTTGGGGCAGGGTAGGCGAGAGGATGGGGAATGCGGGGGGTCCCTGACTGCAGAATCAAACACCCACCTGGCCTGTCCCCCATGCAGGCACCGGTGCGGCAGGCTGCTGTCTCCTGTCCATTGAGGTTGTGACAGGGAAAAACTCTGTCAAACAAGTCGCATCGATGCCCAAGCGACACCAACACCGCTTGTGGCGGGGGCTAAACACGCCTTAAACTTTCAGCCTAAGACACAGGAGAAGACTACAGAGATGTGAGGAAGGAGGGAAATATCAGGACAAAAAGCCCTTAAAGAATTAAATAAGAGGAAAGAAAGGCTGGGAGAAAACAAATGTGGGTAGAACAGTCAGGCTCTGGCAGCAGTTAAAACTTCCATGTGTTTAGTTCCCTGAATCGACGGCTAGAGATGCTACAACAAATGTCACCTTCATGTGAGCACCAGAACTGCAATTTGCTCATCATCCCTTTCCCCCCCTCCTCTTTCTGCTCCAGTTTGAAGTCTGTTCAGAAGAAAACCTGTTGGGGGCAACCCTGGTACCCAGCAGCTGCTAGGTTTTTCTCCTGGGTCCCCTCTGTCCTGCTCTGCTCCTGGCTTTGTCCTGCCAGGGTGTCCGGCGCACACCAAGTCCCTGTCAAGTTTCTGGCTGATCCAGAGGGAGAAGTCAGTCCTGCCAGCTCCAGCATCCAACTGCTCTTCCCAGGCCCGGGAGCTGCAGTAACCATAGAAACTGCATCCAACGCGCAGGCTCTGCTGGGGGGTGCTCAGGATGCTCAGACACATGCACAGGCAGGTAGGGACCAGCCAGGGCTCTGCCAAACCACCCCTAAACGATGCCCAGGGCAGGGAGAGGGGCAAGGCGGCGGGAGGGAGGGACTAGGGAGCCGTCTCTCCCCCAAACCCTCGCAGAGCAGCTGGGAGCGGCAGCAGGAGGTGCTCGGTCTCGGGGCCGAGCGCTGCCTGGCCGGTTGCGGAGCTGACGGTGCATTTTACGGCGCGCGGGGAGCTGGGTGAGGTAATTGGGAGGATTCTGTTGCAAAGCTTTGTCTTGGTCTGCCCTGCGCTTTATCTGCAGACTAGATGGGTACCCAAGGCTCCCGCTGGCCCGAGGAGTAATCAGTCATTAATCCTTCGGTTCTTTTTGCACCGTGAACATAAACAGGCCAAATCTGATCCCCGGCTGTGCCGGGGAAGAGTCTTTCTGTGGATGGTGCTGGCAGCAAGGCACAAGCCTCCAAGGGCAGGATTTGGACCGCCACAGTTAGCTAATGAGCTGATCCAAACGTTGCTCTAATTGTACCCCCCCTGCTTTCAGCAGAGCGGCTCCGAGCGGGCTCCAACCACGACACCCCTACAGACGCCTCACGTTGAGCCCCTTAAATCCGTTCACAGCTAGGGAACAGGCGCGATTTTCGGAGTGGCTGGGCGCAGCAGATGCTCAGTGTCTACAAGAGCCAGACAGCATCCACTTCAGCGCCAGGGAAGCGGAGCGGAGGGGGTCTGGCGAGGGAGGACGGGGAAACGCTATCTGCAGACACCCACACGCACCCCACAGGGCCGGAGGCAGCTCTGGCAGCCACGGAAGAACCGGGGGTGAACAACTGGGATGGCACATGGAGACGGGCTCCATCGGCTGTTGATGGCATCGCTCCATCCCTCTCACCTGCTGAGATCAAGGGCTTTTGGGATCCTACCATGGGGTTTTCCCTCACCCCATTACCCAGCCATCACAGCAGCCTCTTGCTCTTGCCCTGGGCTTGCGAGAAAGCACGGGCACCTCCAGGAAGGTGTGGGGCAGGACTGGCAATGCCAGCAGCCCTGCCCTCTTCAACACCCAAACACCAACTGAAAATACGTTCTCACAACTGCCAGGCTCCCCCCTCCCTTCCTTCCCCCCACCAAGCCATAAATACTCCACGAAGTCCCCACACACAAACAAGCCGTAGCCTCCGGACAAAGCAGCCCAACCTCCAAATGGCCACCGGGTTCCTATTTTGGGCTGTAACTCGGCCAGGGAGAAACAAGCGGGCTCAGCTGTCCTCCCTGTCCACAGCCCGCAGCTGGCCAGCCGGGCCTCACCCCCAGCTCCAGCCCTTCAATGGCCCCATTGTTTGTGGCCGGGAGCTCAGCTGCGACGGCCGGGGCACCCGTCTGGTTCCTGACATCCAGCAGGATACAGGGCCACAGCGGGCTGGGGGCCTCCAACTGGTGGGGGGATGCCAGGCCCTGGCTCAAGGCACCCCACAGCCCCCTGAAGTGGAAGGAACAGGAGGGGCCTGTGTCCCAGCAAGGGGCAGGGGAGTTTTCTCCATCCCCAGGGACTGTGCCGAGCAAGACACGGCTCCCACCGCCTTGCATGGCTTTTTGGAGCTTTCTGAGGGCAAGGGGAAGCAACATGGAGAAGTGAGATGCACATAAGTGGAGATTTCCTCTCCCACCCCACAGACACGGATTGAAATCCCAGCTTCACCAGCCGGCACACTTCGTGTCCCTGCTCACACCGAACTGGGGGCAAAGGCATTCCCACGGGCAGCTCCCATCCCCGCAGTGAGCCAAGGAATTGCCAGGCAGACACCAAACCCTGGGAGCAGCCAAGAGCAGAGCCGAGCGCTGGCTGGCGTCAGGGCAGACACACTTGAGCAGATCCCAGATCTGCAGGAGATACTAGCACCCACAGAGCCTCCCACGGGTCGGCACCCTGCCAGCTCGGCGCTGCCGAAAATCAGAGCCTCAAGCTACAGCACAGAGAGGTTCCGGCACCCTCCGCCCAGCCGGTGACTTCCAGGGCTCTGCCCAACACGCAGACACCTCCAGCTGAGGCTGAAATTTTCCACAAGGAAGGTTTCTTTTCAAGCTCCCAGGAGTTTCCTCCTGAAAGACGCAAGTGAAGGGCTGGAGACTCCCTCCCTTGAGCAGCGTGAGGGCAGCATCCTCAGCAAGCTTCAAGCACCACCCAAGGAAGAATGTTCAAGAGACTAAAGAAGCCCAAAAAGCAACCCGAGGTGCCTCCACGCCATTGTTCTTTCTGGGCTACAAGGGGTCAAAATGCCTTGGGAGCTGCAGCGGGACATTGCTCTTGGCACCACCACGATACACAAGGGACCGTGTCCCCTATCATGTGGCATCGCAGCGTCTCACCCTCTTCCTGCTGACACAGATCGCTGCAGCATCTGAGCCAGGATGGCTCGCACCAACTTAACCCCAGCAGCCAGCAATTCCCTTATCGATACCAGCACCATCCAAAGGGTCAACATCCCCACGTCGAGCCAGCCCTGCGCAGCAGCACCACCCCATACTGGTGGAACTGGCAGGCGATGCCTAGCGATACAAGACGTGCCTTTGCTCTGCACAGCTCGTTTCTGTCCCCTGAATGAGAATAGCTTTCCTGGCAGTGACGGTAGCCCACGCGCAGGAACAGCTTGCTGCTCGCACTCAACGCAGTGAAGTCGCAGCACAGTCCTGTGTTACCGCTTGAGAGCTTACTGGTGTTTAAGGAACTGGTGTCCTGGTGCAAGACTGGGCAGACCTAAGCAGGGATCAGGAAAGCAGAAGGCAGTTTGGATTTTCCCCCAGATACATGTCCCCGTGGGGGCAGGGAGGTACAGCCCATGCTGATGTATTGGGGGAGAAACCATTTAACCCAGTCCCAGAAATTCTGCAGCTCTTCACGTGGAACCACTCGCAGCTCTCCTGCTGCCCTCAAGGATGGCTTCAGCTGGTCCCATGTGAAGAGCACAGCCAGAGCAGCTGCAGCTGACACGACTCCCCAAAACAAGGGAGAGGGGCAGCAGGCACCTCTTCCTCACAGCATGTGCCCAGACCAGACTTAGAAATCAATCCATCACCACAGCATCCTGAAGCCTGCTTGGTTCTTTCCCTCCCACCATGTTCTTCTTGCAACACAAGGCAGCCTTTTCACATCGTACCCCACTTTGGAAGCATCTCTGTGATGGAATAAAAGAAAAAGCCAAGGGCAAAATGTAACTGGACCGTGTCCTTGGCAGGTTTTCCTTGTAGGATCTGCCTCATGTGGGTCTGACACCTCCCTGTGCCCCACAGGCTCTGCAGCATCTTTCATGAAGGTCATTTAGCAATGGACCCTTTCCCTTCTATTGACCTCTCGAGTTTTGGGCTGCCAGGGAAAGCACCTTTCAGCTCACAGGGAAGGGTCTAGACAAACAGCCCTTCAACAGACCCTGGAAATTCCAGAGATGCTTTTGTAGAGCAATTTTTGTGGGCTGATCTCCAAGCCCTGCTGGAGACAACAGCAGCAGAGTGCCCTCCTGTCAAGCCCCCCTGGTTGCCCCTTCCCATGGCCATCCCAGAAGGGTTCTTTCTGTGCTGAACCCAAGTATCTAGGAAACAGCTCCAGCAGCAGAGAGCTGGGCGATGTTATTTGTGTGTCTTTGAGTAGCTTTGCCCAAATAACCTGGAAGCAACATCACCTCCAACAGCCAGTCGGACCCAGCGATAACCCCATGGCAGATCGCCGCTCCGACAGCTCCGACAGATGATTCACTGGAGAAATATCCAACGCAGGGTCTCCCTGTCCAGAGGGAATACCCGGTGATCTGATCTCTCAGACACTATATTTTACTCAGCATTTAACACTGGCAGAACACTTGATAGGACCCAGAGGGATTCCTGCTTCTGCCGCTCTGCTCCTCTCCAAGTTTTCCTTGTTACCTTGGGTTTGACTCCAGCCAGCTCCTTTCATAGTAGGATGCTGATACGATCGCACGGCATCTCCCCAGAACTTTTAAACCTACTGACCCACTTCCAGCCAAGTTTACCAGGGCAGGTGGAGACCTCAGAGATAACATTCCTGCAGTCACAGAGAGAGCACGGGATAGGCTGGGGTGCAAAACTCCACTCAGGCATCGTACAATGGACACTGAGCAGGACATGATGCTTGCATGATGCTTGTCCCCCCCTCTAACCGCACAGAAACAAAACAGAACCAGCTTCAGAATTAGAGCTCATGGTTTAAAACCCAACTGCTAGACAAAGCCAGAGGAGTTGAGCTTTGCAGGCTCCAACCCCTGCAAAGCAGCACATCAAAGCCTTTCATCTGCAAGGCCAGAAGCAAGATGAGACCCTGGGTTGCACGAGTTTGCTGAAGGAGCTGCTTTGGAGCTGGCCACGCTGCAGCCATCACTCTCCCAGCAGAGCAGCCATGGAACTAGAGATTTAGCAGCTGAGAGATGGGTGATGCTGCAGTCACTGTAGACACCCCACCCCAGAACACCTGCCCCCCGCCACCAGGCACTGCCACGTGAAAAACCACCACGAACCCTGGTGAATGAATGAGGTACAGAGCAGGAGAGATCAAGGACAATGTAAACATCTCCTACTCCTGCAGGAGCACGGTAAACTTCCCTGGGGATCCTGGGAAAGGGATCATACCCCATGTGCACGGCCACGTTTGGAATCAGCGAGCTCTCAAGCGTCAGGACAACAGCCCTGCCAAGGGGCTTCCTGGAGACTGAACGTAGCTGAGGGGCAGCGGCACGTCCCTCCCTTCACAGCACACCACACCACCTCTTGCTGTGCCCAATCTCTCTGTTTAAAAGGCAGCAGAAACAACTGCAGGTACCAGCTCGATAGACCAAGGGCTGCAAAGAATGAAAGCCCTTTAGTGCAGGAAGCCTGGGCTTAACAACACAAGGTCACCCCAAATCCCTCTTGCTCCTCAGCTCCTCTAGCCACTATCCTGCACAGCAGTCACTGCATTAAGGAGAACGAGGAACCCAGGAACAAGGTGGACCTTGGAGGGTTGGTGCCCGACCCATACCCGATCCCAGCTACCAGCCCGTCTTTGCCACCAGTTACTGGGCATCCTGCTTCGTTAGGGACGAGCCAACCTGCCGGCTTGCCCAGCTGGCTGCCCAATTTACCCCGCCTGCCCCAACTCAGGGGCACAAATCTATGCCAGCCGATCTGAAGTTATTATCTGATTAGCCCGTTTGATATTGCGGCGCCTGATTCAATAGCCAGAGAAATCAAAGGCCCCTTGATCTCAACAGGCACTAAATCAAGCCCTGATTCCCTCCAGCCGAGCACAACCATCCCGTCTTCACCAGTTACTCCAGCAGCCTGGGCCACCACTACATAATTAGAGGGCATGATGCTGGGTTTAACCCAGAGCACCAACAAGGCTTTTCTTATCAGCTGTGAATTTCCCTTTGCTTCGGACTTCCCTTCCAGAGGAGTTAAGTGCTATTAAAAGCCTCGGTAACCACTCGCGGGCGAGGATCTCAAAGCGCTGCGGAGACACCAGCGAGGTGTGTTAGCAGCTCTCCTAGGAGACTCTGAGCCGGGTTTAACACAAGGCAGGAACGGAAGCACCAGGAGATCACGTCGGGTGCACCCCAGAGTGCCCCAATTACCATCTCACTTCCAAGGCAGGGGCAAGTCAGAAGGAGCTGCCCCAAGTTGCAGAGCTGGGAAGAGAGGAGCAGCCTGGCCCGCCGCACACGAGCTGCAATCTGAGATGCTATTTGTTTAACTCGAGCTCACTCAGGAGCTGAGCTGCCCGTGTTAGGAGCCACGTCAGTGCCTGGCTCCATGGGATCCAGGCTGGAAGACAAAGCAGCAAAGAGAAGAGCAAACTGGAGGCCACTCCATGCCGTCTAAACCAGGCAAGCAGTTTTTCTGGGAATGGGACATACTCTGGAGTGAGAAGAGATGGGAGATCCCAGTTTTGCCACCCTCCAGAGACACGTTCCTCAGTTCAGCCTTTTCCAGACTGGATTTGAGGCAGCAGGAAGACATCTACTAGGATCTGGCTGTGTGTCACTGAGCTTTGGAGTCTGCCCAATCCCTGGACCATCACAGGGTGGTAACGGGGGATAAAAAAGGGGTGCAGATGTCCCCTCCAACAACATCTCCCCTACCCTCATTTCCCAGCCTGTGGCAGAGCAGGGGCTGGGAGGCAGCACTGGGAGGGGGAGCTCCCACTTCCCGCACAGAAGAGTCACCATTTGCTGCTCCAGCAACTGCAACTGAGACAGTAAAAACTGTTTCATGAGCAGGAAGGAGAGGGGGACGGGGCTGGGCAGTGAGTGGGATGCAGCCTCCCTCCCTACAGCAATCACTTCCCCTTCCACTCTGCCAAGAGCAGGAAAACCCTTTCCATAAATAAAACAAACAAATACAATAAAACCCCAGGGCTGAGGGGAAAAGGAGGAAAATCCAGCCCTCGGTCAAGGCAGCACATTTGGCCAAGGAGGAGCAGCAAATACTGGAGTCACAGCAATGGGACCGGGAGCTGTGGGGTGGGAGGTTTGCAGGCCAAAACACAGCTTTATAAAACTGGATCTTTAAATATTTGCTCTGACGTGTCGAGTCCCATCTGGCGTGGCGGTTAAACGCTCACAGTCCTCGCACACGTCCGGCTCTTGCAGCAATTCAGGGACAGCGGCTGTGGCACAGCAGCGATTCCCTGCTCAGACCCAGGGTCACCAAGCTCCACACTGACATTTCCATGCAAACCCAGCCCCTCCCTGCCCAAGTGTAGGAGAAACAGATGTGGAAACCAGTCATTCCTCTCCCACCTCTCAAAGATAATATTTTTAGCCAAAAAACCCAGATCTGCTGGAACATAGGAGGTTCCACATCAATATCAGAAGGAACTTCTTCATGGTGAGGGTGATGGAGCACTGGAACGGGCTGCACAGGGGGGTTGTGGAGTCTCCTTCTCTGGAGATGTTTCAAACCCACCTGGACATGCTCCTGTGCAACTTGGTCTAGGTGATCCTCCTCTGGCAGGGGGATTGGACTGGATGATCTTTCGAGGTCCCTTCCAATCCCTAATGATCCTACGATCTGCTCATTCAAGTGATAATGGAAATACTGGTGTCTGAACCAGCCACTTCAGAATTAAGAATCAGGGGATGGTGAAATCACAGGCAACATCACAAGAGTCAACCCTGTCATCTATACCAGCCTGGACACAAGGACCATTCAAGCCACCTACAGCTACTCATGGCCCTGGGCAAACCTCAATGCCAGGTGCCCCCAAAGGGCAGTGGCAAAAACAGATCCCACATAGGTGATCTGGCACCACCAGCTTCCCAAATGACTTCCAGCAAGGCAAAGAGAGACAGGAGCAGTCTGAACACCTCCTGTGCCGAGCTGGATGCCTCTGGGCTTCACTGAGTCCTGTTGAAACCCCAACTCCCTTTTGAGCATCTCCAGCAAGCTCAGCAGAAGACCTTTGCTTCCCTCAGCAGAAGGGGAGGATTGAAGTCTGGGCACCCAGATGTTGGAGGCACAAAGAGACTCCAAAACATGGCAGGCACAGGTTTGCATTTCTGCCAGAGAAAGGGCAAAAAGCAAGGATTCAGGCAGGACAGGACAGAGAGCACAGAAGCAACAGGAAGCAACGGGAAGTGAGGCAGAGGGACCTGGATTACACACACTGGATGCTCTCTCATCTTCCCAGGACCTCTAGGTGCCAATACCCTCTATTCATGGTGCTACTGCTGCTTGAAAGTTGGGGACTTTAGCACCTTGATCCAAGGCTCTGTGAGGCAGAAGAGTCCCATTTCTCCCAGCTGACCATCCACTACCACAGCTCCATCCCCAGGCTGAAGGATGAGGGGACCTTCTCCCTGCAAACAGGGCTCAGCCCTGCCGGTGGTGCAGCCACAACATACAAGGCTGTGGGCTGTGAACTCAAGAGGAGCCAGAAGATTTGCCACACAAGCAGAGCCAGGCCAGCAGGTCACATCCTGGCCAGCACATCCAGCACCCCGAGCTGCTCAGCACAAGCAGCAGGTCTGGAGACCATGTGCCACCACACGCACAGGAAGCGCAGAGCCTGGCAGAACCTCACACACCAACCACTGCTGCTGACCCCAAAAGGCTTTTTGCTGGGTTTTCCACCTCCAGCTTCCATCCCTTCCTGTGTGTGGGGACTTTGCTTCTCCCCAGGGCAGAAACTCCTACAGTTCTTTAGGAAAAGCAGCAGCTGCTAGCATCAGAGTTCCAGATGGCCCCGCTCACTCCTGCATCGGATTTTGGGGTGACCCATAGCTCCTCTTGTACAAGGACAGCACTTGGAACATTGTCTGCATGGGCTGGGAGGAGACACCCTTTGTGGGACATCAGCCTGGGCAGATCCTCAACTCAACGCTTGCAACAGGCAGGAGGGTCCCAGGCCCCTCCTGGAATGGCTCAGCACCAGGCAGGGAACAGTGTGATCCCTGCACAGTTTCTAGATCAGGAATGGCCTGAGCCTGCCCACGTCCAAGCTCATTCACGAGCTCGAATCACAGGGATCCTGAAGCTCTTTTGCTCTAGAAGCAGCCAACAGCTGCATCAAGCTGGATTTCTGACCACACTGCTGCAGGGCCCCCATTTCCCAACGCCTGCTTGTCTCTGTCTGTGGAACATAGGTTGACCTTCCCCACAGGACACTCAGCTTTGCCTGTGTCAACCTGCCATCCCTCCTCTGCACCCTCCCCAGGCCAAACACGCTCTTTGCTTACAATGAGCCTGAAGGTGCTTCTACAGCCCAGGGAGCAGCAGCCAGGCTGCCTCGGTTTCTGCTCCCCTCTTCCTTCTCCAGCTCTTGGCCAGCTCCTGGGAGCTTTCTGCACTGCACCCCGCGCTGCTGAGCAGCCTCCACCTCCCCAGCTCCAGGAGAAGCCTTTCGTCTCCCTCCCTTCGCAGCGCCGCCGCTGCCGAGCGGCTCGGAAGCAGCCTGCATGAAAGGTACTGACAAAATAAAGTTGGATTGTACTGCATTATTGAAAAAGTGACCTCCAGTGGTCAATAAAGCCTTTGCCCACCGTTTCCAGGCAGCGGTGCCTGTTGTCAAGCGCTGCCTCGCTTCAGCGGGACGGCGGCTCGTCTCACGCAGCCCCAGCTCCCACGGGTGGCTCGTTAAAACTCAGAGCCTGCACTTTGGTAACGAGGAGCTCAAAGCACTTTAATGCACGGGTGCAATCATGAATGCAAACAGGCTGCAGGCGAGAGAGCCGATCGCAGCGCTGTGCTCCCCCATCCCCATCCTCGCAGCCGCTGGCTCCAGGCAAAGGCGCAGGGGCTGATAAGGGGAGTTGGCAGAAGGTGCAGTTCTAGGATGAGGCAGTTCTCCTTTTTACTGCAAAGCTTCAGCTCTGCTGCGTGGGGAGAGGGAAGGGGGGTTCAAGGGACACTGTTCCCTGTGTCTCAGCAATGTCTGCTCTGGCAGGAGGTAGATGGACCCGGTGCAGGTTGCCCTCAATGATGTCCTCCTCTGTGCCACAGTGTTCCCACTCCTTTCACATCTGATTTCTATGAACAACTGCACAACCAGCTTCCTCCTTCCCTCTGCCATCCCAGCTGCAGAAGGCAGATCAGTCCCAGTCACAGGAGGCACTGCTAGAGGAGGTTAACCCTGGCATGGAGGGGGAGCAGCCCACCAGCAGAAAACCCTTGCCTGAGCATCCCACCCTCCTCACCAGAGCCCAAAGCACAGCCTGGCCTGGGGAAAGCCGAGCTGGCTCCCCTTCACATCACACATGGAGAGGCATGGGTCCCCCTCAGCCCCACACCACTGAGAACACCATGCATGGAGATGTCTATGGCCCCTTTGCAGGATGAGCAGTTCCTGCACACACTAGTGAGCCTGGGGGCTCCCTCACACGTGGATGCAGCCCCCCTATCCTTTCATTGGCGCAGCAAGGCAAACAGCTTCTCCTCACCATCCCCCAGGCATGGGGCCAGCCAACAGCTCAAGAAAAGGGTGGGTTTTTCACCTTCGGTGGCATCAGCTATGGGTAGAGCCCAGCTGCAACGAGCTGTGGCTTCTGGATGTTAGATGAAGACAGAATCACACAGTGGTTTTGTTTGGAAAAGACCTTTACAACCATCAAGTCCAACCACTCAACTCTGTCTTTAAGCACCACATCTACGTGTCTTTCAATTCCTTCCAGGGGTGGAGACACTACAACTGCCTTGGGTAGCCTGTGCAACCCTTTCAGAGAAGCAATTCTTCCTAACATCGAGCCTAGACCTACCTCCCTAGTGCAGCCTGAACTCAAAGCATCTCTCAAAGATGGAGGGAAGACCCTAAAGCAGCCCAGTGCTTACTTGCTTCATCCTCAAGTGCCAGCACCACCACCGCAAGGGCTGCCTCCATCATTCTGTCTTTGAAGAGAAGCACAGCAGCAGCCATCCCCTTCAGGTCCCACGTCATCTCAGGACCTACGTTGCTCAGGTACGTTGCCCTCCCATTTTGAGTGGGATATGGGCTCAGAACACAGCCCCAACACCTTTGCAAGCCAGTCCAGGCTGGGAAGAGCTGCCCACACCTCAGCAAAGACTTGTGATGTGAGCTGGAGCTTTTGCTGCATCAAGTCCCCTTCCCAGCAGAGAAATCTGTACAAGGCAGGTAACAAGCTTCACGATGTAGAGGGGGTCACCAGCCAGCAGGGTCCAAGAGACACAAGCAGTGAGAAGTGGGGGCAGAATGGGCTAATTAACCATCTCCTTCCCCAAGAGGACTGGTTTAGACTGCATGAAAGAATCAGGAGAAGGTGCAGAGGAAGACTTTCCCACCACACATGGACACAGATACCACAGAGCTCAGAGGTACAGCCAGGAGCAGGCTCTGACCTGTGGGCATGGTCTGACACTCCAGGCAGGGAGATAACCAACAAAACGGTGGCCTCCTAAATTTAGCAGCCACCGTGCATGTCATCTCCCAACCCTTCACCCTCACAGCCTACCCCCAGAGCTGTGCAAAACTAATTTCCATCAAGAGGTGTCTTGGAAGAGATTCTTTCCACATCAACCCATCTGCCAAGTGCCAGCAGCCTTCCCCAGAGCAGCTCCCCTCTTCTGCAGCATGCCAGCAGCTGGGACCGTGCTCCTCTCCGCCCAGAGCAATGCACCCCAGGCACACAGACAACAGTAGCCCACGTGTCACCTACAGAGCAGCCTCCTCTCGCATGGAAACTCACAGATCAGGGGTGTTTCACAGCAGGGTCCCAGTGTGGTTATTGGACCCTGTTGGTGGAACAGTCACCTCCCTCTGTTATTCTTGTTCACAGCCCCAGGATGGAAAGCAAGGGCAAAGCTCACTGCTCCCTTCTGGTAGGGTTCCAGCAGCCCTCTCCTTCAGCTCTGCGCTTGCACAGCTCTAACAGCCAGTAAGCGGTCCACGGTGACATCACCTCCGTGAGAGCAGGGGCCACAGCTCTGCCAAAACAGTGGGGCTGGGGCTGCTCTCCAGACCTCAGCACCTGGCACTGCCACAGCACCAAGGCTTTCAGACCGAGCCAGGGTGTTGTGCCCTGTTCTGCAGCAGGGTGGAAGTAACCAGAGAAGAGGACTGTGAGACTCAGATGGGCAGACTCACAAGGCTGAACTCTGCTGCCTGGCCTTGCAGCGGTTGTGTACAGCCAAGGCACAGGGACCCAAAGCTTTTGGGGTGACAGTACAGCCAAACCTCAGCTCCCTCCAGGATACAAAACATCTCTCCTCCTGCCATGGATGGGTGAACTCACTTCACCAAGTGGATACAGAGCTTGGTCCAAACCACCACTACAATGGGTGATGACCCAGCCATCTACCCTCTTGAGGAGTAGAAGACATCGACAGCTTCCTTCAGCTCCAGGAGCTGCTACTATTCCCTGTGATACCCCACATAGCTTAACATTATGGGGCAACCACAGGAAGGGGGGCTGTTTTGAGCTGCTGTGAGCTCCACAGGGACATCTCACACCATCTGGTCATAAATCCTCTCCTCCTCCACATGCTACTGGCAGTCAGCTCCTTCTCCTGGTAGGGTCATTTGTGGGGAGAACTGCTCTGGCAAGAGAACCTTCTCCTTCTGCCCTTCAGGAAAGGCCAAAAGAATGGTATCCAGGGGCTGGAATTCCACTTTTTGCTTCTTTTCATGGTCTTGAAGGACAAGCAGGACCAAGCATCACTCCACATGGGTGCTGGCACTGCTCCAGGCTCCATCAGAACCCAGAAAATCATCTGTCACTGGCAGGACCTGTCTGGTCACACTCAGCCACACATAACTTCCATTTCTCTTCAGAGCAGGCAGACACACCATACCCTGAATGTGAGTCAAGTTTCAGGATGCTAAAGGCTGCCAGCTTCAGCCCTCTAAAGCTTTGACTTCAAACCTAAAAGCTGAAGCCCACAGCTGGGTGGAGGTGAGGGACAAGGTGGAGTCTCATTGCTGCCTGTGCTGGTGTCAACTGGAGCTGCATGAGCTCCAGAGTCCAGCATCGCATCCAGCCTCCTGCCTGCTGCTCCATCCCTGGCAGATACAGTCTATCAGGTGAATCTGGGCCCAAGGTACAGCTTTGCAGCTTCAAGCTTTCCAAGTTTTAAATAATAACAAGCCATAGCCTCACAGCTGGGATCAGGCTCTCCTTCAGATTGCCCCAGCCCAAGCGCTAAACCAGACAGGCAGGACCAGAAACCATTCCCATCCTACTTCTGCACAGAGAAGCCTCCACTCCACACCCTTCCAGTCTGCCCCTGGGGTATCTGTCTGACAGGCAGAGCAAGGCTTTGTTGTTTAAGGCAGCCTAATCCTGCAGCCCTTCCAGCAGCAGGGCCAGGTCCTCTCCATTCACCCAGGTTTGGGATGTAGCTGGGAAGGGGAGGGGGGAAACACGACCATGAGGCAGGAGCGTGGGGATATGATTTGGGACCAACCAGCCAAGCACAAGGAGCAGTAAACTTTTCCCTTCTCTCTTACTTCTCTCCTGCCTCTGCAAAACCCTCACAGCGAGGCTCAACCCGAAACCAGGCTGCAGCAGGGCTGTACCTGCACGTGTTGGTGAGTCAGAGCTGGCCAGCCAGATAGACAGACTCCAAAGCCCTCCCCCACAGCCCCTTTTAACTTCTCCCTCCTTGACTTGCCCTCACCAGCAGTTTAAAGAGGGATTCTTAATTTTTTTTTTCCCCCACTCCCTCTCTTTTTTTTCCCTCTTTCTGCTCTTTTTTTGTCTCCAGTTCTCCTAGTGGGTGGGGAAAATCCCAGGTGTCAGACTTCAAAAGGGAATTCACATCCCATTCATGTCCGAGGTGCTGCCTCACCACAGGCTCCTGCCTGCACCCTCACCTGGGGCTTGCAGATGCTCATGGGGGGTCCGATGGGTCAGGACACTGCACCCTCCCTTCCCCATAACCCGCTTCAGCTGGGGATGTCCCACTGTCCATTCGTGGCTGGGTGCAACAGGTAAGACAGAGATAAAAAGAGGGTTTGGGCATGAAAACCTGCTCAGGAGGTCTGCAGAGACCCTCCCTCCAGGTCCCTGCAGGGCTGTGATTCTCACCCTGCCAACAAGCCCACCCCACAAGTAGAGATCTGCAGGAAAGGAGAGGGAACCCCTTGTTCTCCCTGCTCAGCACCACATCCCTGACAGCAGTTTTATGGCACAAGGTAGTCCTGTACCAACCCCATGAGACACCTCCATGGCACAGTGCAGCCCCAAGGTGCTTCACACCGAGTATTTTGCTTTGTGCACTTGAATTCTACCCTTGTTCTGGGTGATTTTTTGCCAAAAACTGCCCAGATCAACAGTGTCCAGGCCAAGGAGGAAGCAGAGCACAGACCAGCACAGCAGCATAACAAGCGCCCTGGGCTCTACAACCAAAACCAGGGGGGCACAGAGAGGCAACACATCCTCTGCCAGGGCTTGGCTGAGGACAAATGGCTGGACAAAGCCACCCTCAGCAAACCCTGCGCTGTGAAGAGCCACCAACCTCATCCTCGTGCAGCTCCCACCAACAGCAGCCCTGGTCCCCACGAGCCACCTCCTTCACATCTCCTCGTTTCCAGATTAACAGAGCAGGGCTCTTTGGACCTGGTGCTTTCATAACAAACCTATTTTCTTTCCCCCAGTCACCTGCAACAAAGAAAATCAGGCACACAGACAGTGAGAGGAGAGGTAGCATCTATTTGATTCTCTATTGTACTCCTGAATAGTAAGTTAAAGCCTATTCACAGCTGATTCGGTTATGGCTTTGGTGGCATTCGAGACCTTCAGGCTTCATGGGGAGAAGAGCTCTCCCACAGAAGAGCTGCCAGGAGCCAACCTTGCTGAGTTAGGAGCCATGTCAGTCCTGGGAGCCGAGTCAGAAACCCCATACAGAGAGGAAAAAGGAGATGCACGGAGCAGGAGAGCCCAGACCTACAAGCCTACACCAGGAGCCCCACAGTTAGAGACTGGAAGCAGCTTCCCTCCCTGCCAGGAGCAGAGAGAAACGTCAGAGTGGCATTTTGTTGAAAGGGGATGAGAGGGAGCGTGGGAGGACGTGTTGATGCTCCCTCCCTGGAGGAAAGGGCACAGTTTTCAGTGAGAAAAAGCTATCCTGGCTTGGTAGCTGCACCAGGGAGAATGGGGAGCACTGGACAGGCAGTGCTGCAGCCTCCCCTGACACCCAGGGGTAGGGCAGGGCAGCTCTGACACCCAGTTGGACCCACAGCATCTCTGCCAGCTCATCCCCAACTGCAAGTACACACACAGAGATGCTAGTCCTGCTCTCCCCACTGAGCATCCAGTGTCTGGATGCAGCATCCAGAACTCTGCCTGGGAACAGGCTCTTACCCGTCTCGCACAGACGGGCACACAGGCTCTTGCTCATCCGTGGGGAGCACAGGTATCAGGATACACAGGACACCAGTCTACGAAAGGTCTCAGATAATGACACCCAAATACAGTGGGGGCAAAAAGACTGGGGTCACCCTCCCACCACAGCTGTGAGCTCTCAAAAGACCTCCTGCGGGCTTGGCTCCAGCAAGGTGCTCACTGGTTCACCAACCTGCGGTGCCAGACAACTAGTTCCTGCTGGGAAACAAGTGGTCACGCTCTTCCACAGAGCCCACAGTGCCCAGGAAATGTTCAGCCTCTGTCTAACCTGAGGAAGACATCCTTTCACATCATTTGTCCTCTGCTCCCCCTCCAAGAAGGTAACCCAGGACACCCCGAGGGGCAGATGTGGTCAGCGCCTCAAGCTGCTGGTGCAGGACTGCTGGGATAAACCTTGATTTTGAGAAAGGGCTCAGACATCTTGGGGTTACAGGGGAGCTTGAGAAGAAGTAGCAGCACCCACATTTTCCACCATGAGTCATTTCTGATGAGAAGCAGAGCAGAAGACCACAGAGTCTCCCCTAGATCTGCCCCCCAGCAAACCTTTCAGACCCTCCAGTGCTCCTCCAAGGAGTTTCCACTGCAGGACCCAGGCAGGAGGCCAGGAGCTGAGGGAAGGGACCGCTGTTCTTCCAGCCTGCGAGCCAAGAGGGACGCACGTGACTAGGTGTTGGCTTGGATTTCCAAGCCCTGCGACAGCACCAGCTGCTCCTGCCTGTCCCTCTCCCCCAGAGGCCTTCAGATCAGGTTTCCCAGGCCACCACATCCAGGTGAGTCCCTGCAGACCTGCCCAATGCCCCCTTCTCTGCAGCCATTCCTCAGAGATGCCAGTCCAGCCCTTCAGCAGGTGAGCACTGGAGCATCCCCACCAGCTCCAGCCAACCTGTCGGTGAGGGAGCCAGCAAGGGTCACCTCCTGCAAGCCCAGGGGATGCAGGAGCTGCACTGGGCAGGGACTCGCCCCAGCAGAAACCAGATCTGGGCCGCTCCAGAACCAAAAATAACCTGGCAGCTGCCTAAGAAGAGAGGAGAGCCAAGCGTGCACAGATCATGCTCATGTCAGGAGGGGAGTCATCTGCATCCTTCTTCAGGGATAACGGGGGGGAGCTTGTTTTTGGTGCAAGTCAGTGGATAACAGCAGAGCAGCAGCATTAAACGGCCTCCAGGCTTTTTTTAGGCAGCAAGCAGCAGACGGCCAACAACCCCAGGGCCCCATCCTCCATCTGGGGAGGATCTGCCATGCCTCGGAGCCACAGAGCACCCCAGTGCAGCTGTGCCAAGGAGCCGAGACCCCTGCTCGGTCCCTCCTCTTCTCCCCCAAGAGGCAGCAGCAGCCAGAGCAGCTGGGAGCCCGGAGAACTTGCAGACTTGTGCTGGGTGCGAGGGTGTTCTCCCGACTCTTGTTGCTCCAGCAGCAATCACCCAAAAAATGTTCTCCCAGCCTGGGCACGGCTGGAGAAGGAGGAAGGAAAATCCAGATGGGCAAACCAGAGTAAGGAAGCACCAGGGTCTGTTCACATCTCGTGCCAGAGCCTGCTGGAGGCTCTTGATGCAGCCACACCTTGTGTTTTAGAGGATCAGAAAGAGCCCTGATCCTCACTGGGGGGGGGGGGGGGGTTTAGTCATGATGGCCACCCAGAGCTCAGGACACAGAGTCCAGAGCTGCCTTTAGGGTAGAAGCAGGCAGTCAGACTCCATAAACAGCAGCCCTTTGAGCAGACCCAGTCTACATGAGAAAATGGTTGCTTTCCAGTTCCCATACACCGATCCCCAGCATGACGAAGGCACAAGGTCAGACAGAACCAGAGAAGCTGCAGGTAAGATTCTGCAGCAACCTATACTTTAAGGAGGAATTTTCTCCTCATCATCCCATAACTTTCCCCTTTTCTTACTCCTTCCTGCCAGCAGAGCACTCATGGCTTGATGTGAGCTGGTTTTGTGTGGACCCATCACCAACACCTGCCCCAAAACCCGAGCAAGGAGCAGAAAGACCTGGCACAAGTCACCGGAGGCCTGGCTTCATCACCCTCCTGAAGGCACCGGCATTGCTCATCTCCCGGCACCGTTACGGTAGCCCAGGGAAGGCAGGCACAGGGAACACCTCATGGGAAAGCTCCACAGAGCAGGGCTGAGCCCTTGACAGGGGCAAGCTGACCTCAGAGCCACAGCAGAGCTGACCTCAAGGGGAAGGCAAGAGAGTTTCCAGCCAGTCTCGGAAGGGAAATTGGTAAGAGAAGGCGAGGGTGCAGCGCTACGGGATGCCAGCGTTCACATTCACCTGTCACCTCTGCAGCACCAAGGCTGTTCCCTCTTTCCAGCCTCTCCAGGAGAGAAGCAGGAGCTACCTTCTCCTAGAGTCACCATCTCCAGCAGCAGAGGGAAGCAACATGGAACAAGCCTTGGGCTGTCAGTTTGCTGGCACCCTTGGCATTGCTGCCCATGCCAGCACAGCTCTGCTCCATCTCCTTCCCTCTTCCACATTGTGGGGTCTGCAGACAGGAGTAGCTCTGCTTCCCAGCCTGGGCTAACAGTGGCTGGAAAAGGATGGAGCCAGTTCCTCCTCATTTCCCAGCCCTGGGGCACTGCACCAGCCAGGAGAGAATCTCTTTCTTTCTGCCCCAGCAACTGGGGTAGCCATGGAGGAAACCCCCATATGGGGATGTCACTGTCCCAGGAAAGGCTTGTTCTCGCTCCAGAGGAAAGAGGAGCCTTTTGGCAGCAGGGGAAACCAGGAGACACTTCCCAGCTCCATCATCATCTCCCTGCAGTGGTTTGGACAGAGCTGCTCCGTCCAGGTCTTCCTGCCCTTTGCTGGAGGGGGAAAGCATCGGCCCATCCCCTGCACTCAGAGTGCCTCCTGTGTTCCATGGGGAAAGTCTCCACGAATCTCCAGATGCCACCAGTGTGTCTTCTGGGCAGGAGGTTTCAGAGCCTGGTGCTACTCAGTCTGCCCAACCAGTGCTACTGATGAGGGAGAAAAGCCATAACTCTGCTCTCCAGCGTGGGTCCTCACAGCCCCCACACCCTGCTGTCCTGATCCTCAGCATCCTGATGGACTGAGACCTCACTCAGACAATCAAAGAAAGCAGAAGCTCCACACTGGTGTTCTGCATCATCTAGAAACCCTTCCTTTCGCTCACTCTCATTCTAGCCACCACCACCACCTTGGGAAACACAGGCTGGAGAGACTTAGGATTTATTTTTGAGAGCTTAACATCCATTATGCTCTTAAAAAATTTATGCCCTTAAGCATCTCCACAGTGGCTGCTGAACAGCCATTAAAAAAATTTCATCCATTGCTTAAGCCTGACAAGTCTCACCTTCGAGAGATACCCGTAAAGACCTGGCAAGACATTCAGCTGGAGCCCGAGGCTCCTCAGATCTGACCACAGCACAGACAGCCCAGGGAAAGGCGTTATCCCCCCTGGAGAGCAAGACACCAGGGGTGAGGTCTGTACCCCGGAGCAACCTCTGTGCACTGCAGATGACCGTGGCAGGACAGCTTGATGTGCCAGTTGGAAATGCAATTAACTTGGATGTGCAAGAGGACAAGGGAAGGACTGAAGGTTCCTATGGATGCAGTTGCTTGGCTCTTAATTCCTCTAGCAACGCCAGCCTAGCGATGTTATCCACGTTTCATTTCTAGCCTTTCCAGAGCACAGAAAGGTCCCTTCAGCCTCGGGGATGCCAGGGTGTGTAGGGAAGTCGTGTGGCGTGCAAAGCCACGTGGTACCCCAGAGTTGTTCGCCAACAGCTTCACTCTCAGGACCCTCATCCCACAGCTTCTGCTGCTGCCTCCAGCAGCTCATTGCACCATTTGGGGCTTCTGCTCCAGTATCAGAGCAGGGATCCTCCAAGGCACCTGCTCCACACAACCATCACAACATGTTAGCAGCCATGAGGCTGCTGGTACGAGGCTGCTGAATGGCAGGAGAGGGATGAAGAGCAAAAAGGAAGACGCAGCAGAGCGAGACAGGCCTGCAGGGGACCTTTCCTCTGCCCTCCTCCCCTAGACAGCCTCACCAAGTCCCCACACAGCCCATGAATCCACTAAAAAATGCTGTATCAGGGCTCACACAGCCTCACAGCAGATTCCTGCTGGGCTGGGTGCAGGAGACACATGGACAGGAGCAAGTCATCAGAGTCACAGCACCAAGGAGCATGGAGACTGCAAGGTCAAGCAGAGTGGCTGGAGGCTGAGCTGTGCAGACCAGTGCACAGCATCTCACCCAGGTCCTGAATTGCCCCCAGAGAGCACCCAGGGACAGAGGAGGTATTAGACTGAGCCCCCACCCCCTCCCCTGCATGCAAGCAGGATGAATTTTCTCCCTCCTGCAATATCATTTCCATTCTCCCCTTGCTGTAAAGGCTGCCCTGGTCACTGTGTGCTCCCACACACTGGACACAACTGGGGAAGGGCCCCCCAGGCTGTTTATGTCAGCATCCATGAGGCACCCAGAGCACAGAAGCAATATGGGCTCCCCATTGGAAGCTGCAGCCAGCCTCTTGCTTTAGGCAGCATCTCCCACCCCATTGCTTCCTTCTGCAGAAAGAAGGACCCAGTATAGATTGTGCTGCAGCCCAGAAGGGTCTTTCTGCTGATCAGAAGGTCACAGCTGCACTAGTGGTGATCCAGCACCCAGTCACACAAGCACCTACACACAGGGAGCCAGGTCCTGGCACCACAGGTCCCTCCACAGCCACAGGCTCTGTTGGGTATCAGCCCTTCTTCTCCTACTGAGCTAACTCATGCACCAGGGGCTTCCTGAGCTCCAGGGAACAGTTTGTCTGCTCTAGATATCAATGTCACCCAGACAACCCCAAATCCACACCACTGCCAGGCATGGGCTAGGAGCAGTATGGACACGAGTCTGGATTCACAAAGACCAGCTGGAGCCCAGTTGCAGGCAGGATCAGGAAGGCCCAACACTCAAACACACTCTAAAGGATCGAGTGTGACCCCTCAACCAACAAACACCCAACCCCTGGGCTGAGAGGAGGCTGAACTGCACCCCAGGAGAAACAGGCTTAGCTGAGAGCACTGGGCTCAGCCTAGCCACACCAGAACCCTCATTGCCTTCACACCAGTGATAGCCCATGAGTGAGCCATGGCATATGACACAGGGCAGCACAAGGGAGGTCTAGGCCATCCAGTACCCCAGAGCATCCTCCAGTGCCAGCCAGTTGAAGGTGCTGGCTCCCTGGGGCATCACAGCCTTCCCAACCAGCCGCATTTTGGTGGTTCTTCCTGCTTTTCCAGTCTGTGAGGTTCCCCTGCTGCACTTCTGCAGTCTGTTTCCAGCAAACTTGCCTTCCAGGGGGATTTCATCCCCTCCACCAAGGCTCAGAGGGGCACAGAGACACAGATCATTGGGATAGGGCATCAGGGAGAAAGCAATTTGAGGCAGCCAGGTGCGAGCCCACAGCTGACCAGCTCTACTGGGGCAAATGTTTAACAGACACCCCCATCACAATCCCAGTGCAGGATCATCTGCCCAGCTGTGGCTCCCACCATGTACCCAAGGCATCCCCACAGAAGCTGCCGGGGGCTGAATGCTTCACCACCATCTCCCTCCAGGTTTGTACAAGCTGTCTAGAGGTAGCTGCTGGCACAAGCCCAGTCAAGCCGCGGTGGCTTTGATGTGGGTGTCTGCTGGGCACAGGCCAGGGTGCTTAGCTGGAGGCACTGGGTGCCAGACAGAATGATGCCGGGGGAGAAACTCCAGGTCATGGCTGTGCCACTGTGGCATGAGGGACCAACCTCACTGCCCACTGCTCCAGAGCTCTTCACCCGTGGGGGATCACAAGCAGGCGTGTCCCCTGCCTCCGGAGGCTTTCCCTTGGCGTGAGGGTTGCTGGAGGGGTCAGCACTCACCTCCCAGCAGCACCAGGCTGCCAGCCACAGAAGATAAAGATGCTCTGCTGTGGGGAAGCAGGACCAGAGGTGGTCCAGGATGAGTATGCTCTGGATAGGGGAAGATGCAGGACCAGAGCTGGTCCAGGGTGAGGATGCAGGACCAGAAGTGGCCCGGCATCACGCGTGCAGCCCTGCAGCAAGGCAGGCCGGTGGCTGGCGATGCTCAGGCACCGAAGGAGTTACTGAGAGAGAGCGCTGTCGTTAATAACCGAGGCCACGGGAGTGATTTTTATCTTTAAAAAGCCCACAGCCCAGGTTGCTGGCTGCGCTAGGGAGCTCGCTCGGGCACAGCCACTGCTCCTTTAAGGTACTTAACAACAAAGTGGGTGAACACGCTGGCTCCTCCCCGAGAGTGCACATTCCCTCCGGGTCCCCCAGTCCCAGCCACGAGTGGCAGCGGGGACCCCCCCCCACACGCCAAGCCCCAGACTACCAGTCCCGGCATCCCCCGGGGAGGGTTTGCTCCCTGCCGGGGATTGTAGTCTTGCTGCTGTCCCTCCATCCGTCCGTCCATCCATCCACCCACCCATGACACCACAAGGCCATTCTCCTCCCATCTGCCAAGGGCTCTGCTGGGGAAAGCTGCTGCTTCCATCTCGGGCAGCGATTAACCGTTTCAGAGCCAAATGTCAGCTCACAGCTGTCACTGCACACACCTCAGATCACTTTTAGTGAGGAAGGGGACCCCCGCTGGTCCAGTGAAGCCCAGGAGGATCCCATCCACCACCTTTGTGCTCATCCCTCTGCTCTGAGCTGCGGCTACAAACTTTAACACAATTTTTGCCCCAACTTCTCTCCCCACTGACTTGGCAAACACAGGGAACGGAACAGGATCTGCCTCTTCGGCTTCTCTTAGTGCTGAGAAGGTGGTCTGGCTGGAGACAGGCAACTCCTGTGGCAGGAGCAGCCCAAGGTCCCCCCACGCCAGACACTACCTGCTCACCCTGCCCTGATTAGCATCTAGAAACCACAGGACAGGGTAGGTGGGAGGAGAAACTGAGGCAGAAAGACAGGGTTAACCCTAGATCACAAGTGCCTGGTGTCTGTGCCTTCTCATCACCATATAACAGCTTCTTGTCCAGGCTCCCCTAAGAGCCCACTGGTCCCATTACCAGGGGTGAGCAGAGCTACAAAACCCACTCAGTCCCCAGCAAGTCCCATCGCACTCCACCTGGGACAGATGGGACAGGTAACATCCCTCTTTCATGCTGGTGCTGGAGACAGACCAGTTTACAGTAAGGACTGTGCTCCAGCACAGCCACATTTACTGCTGCAACCTGGGGTCAGGCCAGCCCTTGGCTGTGCAGCACTATAGACTTTAGGATATCTGACCCAGCAATTAAATGGGGTCACCTGCAGATACCAGAGCCCAGGGGACAGCCCTGGCTGCCCAGGTCATCGCATCCCTCCTGGGAGTGATGCTAACCCCAGAGCCACCGCAAGTCAAAGTGTCCTCCCAGGAGACACTCCACAAGCCATGGACACAAGTCCCCTTGGTGAGGGATCTGCCTTGACCCCCTGCAGCCGCAGTCTCCAGCTCTGCCTAGCTGAGAGCCAGCCCTGAGCACAGAGGGCTTTTAGGGACAGAAGCATCCCAACAGATCACACAGACAACAGAGCCCAGCCTGGAGCTGCACAGTCCAGGGTCTGAACCACTGGCTGGCTGCAGGGAGGAGACACCAACTTCACCCCCTCTTATTTGGGCTGATCAGAAAGATGGGGATGGACTTTTCAACAGGGCTTCGAGCAACAGGACAGGGGGTGGTGGTTTTAAACTAAAGAGAGAAGATGCAGACTAGACATAAGGAAATCATATTTTACAACAACAGTGGCGAGACCCTGGCCCAGGTTGCCTGGAAAGGTGAGAGAAGCCCCACCCCTGAAACCAGCCCAGGTCAGGATGGGGCTCTGAGCAACCTGCTCTAGTGGAAGATGTCCCTGCTCACTCAGGGGGGTTGGACTAGATGAGCTTCAAAGGCCCCTTCCAACCCTAACCACTCCATAATTCCCAGAAGAACAGCTCCTACCCTTGCCACATCAAGTTTAACCTGCAGCTTAGTGTCCTGTGATGGCTTTGCAGGCAGTCCATGACCTCCAAACACCAGAAACGACGAGACAAGGTACAAGCAGACACCAGCACAGTGGGACAAGCTGGCTAGAGACTGGAGAAGCACCTGTACCAGGAGCTTTACAGAGCTGCCACTGCAGAGCATCACACCAGTGGCTCAGTGTGCCAGGTGAGTCAAACAAATCACACCAAGACAGAGACACTGCAGCCTCCTCACTAATACCCACAGCTCTGCTCATTCTCCCCCAGCAAGGAACAGATCTGCTACAGCAGAACAACCTGTGGGCACAGCAAGTCAACAGCAAAAGCATGGGAGGGCTAAAACACACCAACAGGGGCAAAGGTCCCCTTCTCTAGGTCACATCCCCAGCTGGCTGACACAGGCAGCATTTGCCCACTCACAGCAGGGTAAATAGAGCCCATTGCAGAGAGGATCAGCCATAAGATCCTGGCAGCGATAACCTTCTCCTCAATTCCACCTTTCAGGATTAGTCAAAGCAAGAGTCCTGCAGTTCCCATCCAAGGAGATGTCCCAACACTTTGGTAGGAGGATAGAGAACCAGGAGAGTTTGTAGGCACCACCTTGGGCACAGGGATGGGTCAGGGTGTGCTCAGCCTTGCAAGCAGCAAGAGGCTGTGGAGCAACAACAGGGAAGTTTATGGGTTCCACCTGTACCCTGCACAGAAGTGCCCAGGGTACAAGAAAAAGAAGTTATTGAAGTTAGAGACCGAAGAGATCAAAGTACTGAGATCTTCAACCATGCCCTGTGCCACAGTGGTGTTTGAGAGGTATCATGGAGCTCCCAGATGAAAGCACAGAGGAACAATAATTAAACGGATCTTTTTTCCACATGGTTTTGTCCCTGTTGTAGGGAGGCTGGTGGTGGCCTCTTTTCCCAGATAACTGCTCTCTGGACAAGAGGAAACAGCCACAGTTTGCCTCAGGGGATGCTCAGATTGGAAATCAAGAAAAATATGTTCAGTGACTGAGCACTTAAACACTGGAACAGGCTGCCCAGGGATGGGGTGGAGTCCCCATCCCTGGAGGCTTCCAAAAGATGAGTGGATGTGGCACTCTAGGACATGGGCTGGTGCTCATGGAGGTGTTGGGTTGAAGGCTGGACTCAATGATCTTAGAGGTCCTTTCCAACCTTCACGATTCTGTGATTCTCTTTTCTCCAGGATTTTATACAAAGCGTTTGACTGCGGCACCAGAGCTGTGAGGAACAGCCACAACAGCAGGGCGACAGCCTCACTCACAGCCTGCTCAGCCAGTATGGATGGACACAGTGCTCCACCGACATGCAGACAAGCCCTGAGCCCACCATACTGCAGCAGACCCTGTGGGTCAATGCTATAGTTCTCCCCCCAAGCTGAGGGCCAGCTGCACCTGCCCAGCACAGAAGAGGTGGTGGTGGAGGCCAGCCCCACTCCCAGAGCTCATCCTGAAAACCTTGTTCTGGCTTGTTTTCCCACCAGCTTTGGGTGCCTGACTGGGAACAGGTAAGCCTGAAAAGCAGGATCCTTTTCAGACATGCCAGGCACCCGCAGCTCCAACCCATAGACGCGTCTCCAGGGAGTCGAGTTCCAGGTGCACCCAAAAAGCCTCACGTTGCAGCCAATACCCAAATGCCTCCCTTTCCCTGTCTGAGACAATCTGGGCAGTGCTGGGGCCCAGAACTCAGAGGCTCAAGGGAAATTGCTCTATAGCAGCCAGTCTAATTGCAGTGGAATTACGAGATCAAGCAGTAAATTCACGTCTGTGTTAGTTGCTCTCGGGTGGCAAAGCTGCCACCGGCAAGTGCCTGATCGCTGATCACTACTTCATGTTTCATTGGGAAGGGAAGGAGGGGGTTAATGTGGTTGAGCATTGCCAGTTGGAAGTGCTACCTAAAAAGGGTTTCTCCTACTAGCTGAAGCAAAATGGTTTCTCTTGCCAGCTTGTTTACTCTGCAGCTGAGAGCAGTGGACCGCCAGGTTTTGCTGCTGGAGCCTGCTGCAGGATCGACGGCTGCAAAACCAGCCCTGGCGCCGGGGCATCAGCAGGGCTGGACTGACTGTGGCACAGCTGCACCATCCCCAGTCCATGGCCAGCCCCATGGCACCTGCACCACAGCCCAGACCCAAGAGCCAGCAGTGCACTGGGAAGTGTGTGGCTACAACCTTCCACCTGGGCCCATCCTCCTTTCCTGTAAGGAAATGCTGGCACTCACCACCCTTTAATGGCCAGTTAAAATCTGCAATTACTTCTAACCGAGATGGTTTTGGACCAGCCATCCCCTCAGGCTATAGGGTCCTTAAAGCTCTTTCTCAAGGGAAGGGAATACAAACCCCAGCGGAGAGGAGTAGGGATGCTGGACAGGACACAGAGATTTGCCTGGGAAAGGCAAGCACCAAACCCACCGGTCCTGCCCCAGGGTGTGGTTGCAGAGCCAGAAAACGGACGGGACTCGTTATCCTCTTTGAGGAGAGCAGAGCTTACAGCCATGTGCCAAGACAGGTATCAGCCAGAATCCTGTCTGCAGGAGATTTTGGAGTCCACAGGCCAAACTGAAGCAGCTTTCGTGACTCCCTGGCTCCCATCCCTGTGTCAGGATTAAAGCCACCATGTATGCAAACAGAGCACTTGCACCCACCATGAGAGCCAGCTTGGGAGGAGACGCAGCCTGCAGCCACCTCAACGCAGTGCCCAGCAGTCAGCAGAGGGATCAGGCCCATGTTTTACAGCCTCTGTATTAGCTACCCAAAGTCAAAATAAGATTAAAGTTTTAATTCCTTCTTCATCTTCTAGAGGCTCCTGCTGTGCTCTCAAGTTTTCCTGGTGCCACAAAGCTTCTCAAGACAGCTACAGCAGAGGGCACTTCTGTCTCCCACATTAGGGTCACTCTGTGCTGCCCAAACGGTCCTGAGGGTGCAGCACCTCCATAAACTCGGATCTGGGAAGTCCATCCTACCCTTCACTTCAAGCCACAACCAGAGGCCAGTGGGGGCACACAATGACTAGAGAGTAGTGGGCTGGCACTGGGCAGTGTCCTGAGACCACACTGCAAGCCTGAGCTGAAGCAGGTTGGTGAGGAGGAGTTTGAGGCAGAGGATGTCCGCCAGGGTGATGCTTTGGGGCTGGCACCTCCCACCCTGCCCAAGCCATGCCGTGGCAGCCAGCTGACAGGCAAGTCAGGCTATTGGTCTGGACTACCTAGGTTGGAGTTTTCACCTGGAGATGGGCCAGAGAGCAGCAAATGCCAGCTGAGCAAGAGGCAATCGCTGCCTGCACTGGCTGGATGGAAGATGTGCCACAGGCTGGCAGCAGCAGCGCTCACCAGTCTCATTCTCCAGTGCCCAGGAGGACATAAAACTCTGCAGAGCTGCAGCTGGGCTCAGTCCATCAGCACCAACAACCCACAGAGGCAGAGTTCTTTGGTCTCGCTGAGCAAGAGCAAGGCTGGTTCTGGTCACCGAAGCACCTAAAGCTGCTGTGTGCCCCCAGACCCCAGCCCTGCTGCACACAGTATTCTCTGCACAGACCAGCTCAAGGTCTCTTCTCCTGGATCTACAGCTGCAGCACAGCCACAGCCTTGGAAAAGCCAACCTGCAGCCAGGAAAGGCTGCAAGGGAGAGAGAACAGTGGAGAAGGACACAGCACAATCTCGCACCTCAGATGCTTCCCACTGCCTTGAGTTACAGCCACCCTCCAGACAGAGTTGTGATTATTTTCCACATTATCAAGAGGGTAAGTAGGTCAAGAGCATCCTACAGGAGCTTGGGAAGGCACCGAGTGTCGCTTGTTCCTCTGCAAAGCCCCAGCCCTCCAAGAACAGCCCACAGTCCTCCACAATGCTCAGGTGTCCCCTGCAAAGCCGACAAGATCAGCAACCACTTTGCACAACTGCATGTACTTTGGAGATTGGGCTGGACCAGCAGAAGCAAAAGCTTCAAAAGTTATTGACACAGTGGGCTCTCCACAACCCACAGACACAAGACTGGCCAGGGTCACCACTAAACTATCCACACTGGCACATCCCCTAAAGCAGGGACCCAGCATCAGGAAGCTCCTCCACCAGTGAGGAGCCCTCTTCCTCCTCTCTCCACCACCACCCTCCTACAGAAGATGCTGTTTCAAGAACCAGGTCTGCAGTTCCTATTGCCCCAGCACTAGGGTCCCTCGGGGCTCCTCAGCTCACAACCCTATCTCCCACCACGGTATTGCAGGTCCTACACCAGAAAACCCCAGCTGTGTGCCAAACTCTGGCCCTTACCTGCTGGCTACTCCTCTGCGTGACACCAGCTTCTCCCAGTGCTGCTGCTACTCCATAGTCCAGGCCACCCAGTGACCCTTTGAGCAATGACCGGGGCGAGGGGTGTCTGCCCTAAGGCCCTGCACCACCCAATCCACAAGGACCCACCCACCAGCACTCAGGAGCACCCATGACCCTACGGATTTGAGGCACCTGTGTGCAGCGAGGTGGGGTGGGAGCCCGTAGTCAGCACAATTCGCCCTAGTTTGGGTGGAAAACAAGAGGGACTGGGGACGTTCTGAGCAGCAGGGCAAACACCCGACCCTAGTACCCCGAATATGGCGTGATGTGAGGGCTTCAGGCATGGAAAAGGGGTGACCCAGCCGCGGGCCACTCATTGTCGGGGTGTGAAGGAACCTTAACCCGCAAAGCTGCGGGAGCGGGGCAGCACTGGGGGCTGCGGAGGTGGGACGGGGGCTGAGAGGAGGAGGCACTAACTTCAGCCAACTGGAAGCTGACGCAGAGGGTGCTGGGGACAGTCAGTGCCCCCGGGGGTGTCACAGAGCGAGGGGCGCGGGGGTCCCACTGCCCCCGAGAGAGGGGCGGAGCGGCCCGCGGGACTCCCCCGCCCTTACGGCTGTGGGGGCCGCCCCTCCGAACTGGGAGCCTCCCCTCCGCTCACCTGTTGGAGGGGCACCGCCGCGGGTGGGACGCACCAGGTTCCCCGTACGGGAACCCCTCTCACTGCTCGACCCCGCCCCACTCCCGGCCGAGCCCCCGCTGGCTCCATAGGCCGCGCCGCTGCTGTCAGCGTTTGAACGGCGCCAGGGTCCCGCCGAGCCCCTATTGGCCGGTCCTCACGCCTGTCAAGCCTTCCGCCTCCTCCCCATTGGTCTCGCGCGCCGGGAAAGTGGGCGGGCCGTGCCCGGCGCAGCGCTATAAAAGGCGGGGGCTGGGCGGGCGCGCGCTCAGTGCCGCTGCGCGACAGGTACTGGCGGGGCGTGGCTTGAGGGGGCGGGGCCGGGAGCCGGGTGTGGGCGAGGCCAACGTGAAGGGAGCGACAGAGCGAAGGGGCGTGGTGAAGCGAGCAGGGGCGCGGGCGCGCGCGCGCGCGGGGAGGGCGGGGGCGGCGCCGCGCGCGGCGCTGGTGGCGCTGGCTGCACGCGCCGATCCCGCACGGATCCCGCAC